>JAAGAY010134916.1:0-87204 GCA_011801015.1 Ardeotis arabs
TGAAAAATCATCCCATGATGTCTGTTTGCGGATATTTAAAGCACATATTGTGTTTTCTGTATCAAATTCCTCTGTACCACAATGAGCTGGTTCAATGCCACTGACTGAAATCCTTACAGGTACATTAAGAGCATCTGTTAGAAAACAGAAATCCAAGAATGAGAAAAACTGTAAAACTCAATTAAAAAATCCTATTATTAAAGAATAATAACATCTAATATTGCAAACGAAAGCTACAAAATAACTCCTGCTACAGAAAAGCAAGTGTTAAAGAGCAGCACAGATCACCACCACAAAATCAGAGCAGTGATGAAAATAAAATATCAAGGTATATCTCTTTATTTAACATTTAAAAAAATCAGTATTATTATGCTTAAATAACAGAAAGCAAGACAAACCTTACTTAATCTTTATTTCCTCTTTACAGACTAATTTATTATAAATTAAGACATATGGTAGGTAGTGTTTTAACGTTTCAGTTTATTGTGGTGGTGCACATTTTTATTATCAATGTAGAAAGGAATTTTCTGGCAGTAGTGCACAAGTGGAAAACACAGCTGAGCCAAATATCTTTAAACAAAAAGCTAAGAGCTAAGACAGAAAATTCATCTGGAAGTGTATATTTAATTTGCTATAGAATAAATTGACAAAATATTAAAAAAAGAAAGTAGGAATTTGCATAGACATTCTAGAAACAAAATTAATTTATCAAAGTTATTTTAAATCTTGCTCTTTGAAAAAGGAATACAACTTAACAGAAGTAGCAGCAGTCTATACGGATCATCTGGATAACTAAAAGTGCACGTGAAGCTATCTTCTAACTTTAATGCCAAAACAATACCTTTCAGAAATGATACTTGAAATTAAAAATAAGTGCACCACAAAAAAAAAGTAGCAGCTTATTATGAAATCTTGCAACATGATCTTACTTTCGGTTTTGAGCTCAGAAGTCAAATTTTCAGCTGATACAAACCAATGAAGCTTTTCTGATGTCAGAAAAGCTCTAATTTAAACCCACTAGCCTACTGTAGTGAAAAGATCACTCAAAGGTGTCCTTCAAGTATGGGACTCTGAGAAATGTATCAAAAGCTTGCCCTTCTGAGGGCTGCACCTCAGGGAAATGAGCAATGCGTATAAGAAATACGGAGGGTTCTCTATGAGGAAACAGGCACCTAGGAGAGAGGTACAGTGTATACCTAAATTTCAGTGCATGTGACCTCTACAGCATAGCTGGCAATCCTGGCCTCCAGTCTTTCAGATCTGTTGGAGCACATCCTCCTATCCTACATGCATGTAATTCCTTACAGTGGAAACCTTACAGGACTGTGAGAAAGGTAGAGGATGGTACATTCACAGTTTATTCAAAATGCAGTCTTGGCCTGTTGAAAGAGTGGTGTTTCCAAGCTTCCACAGATCAGATATTGCACTGATGTTAACTACAGGCTTAACGAATGAAAGAGAAGAGAAATGGAGTCCAAAGGTTCTGACCTGATAAAAGCAGTTGGGTTCATGATAAGCCTAACCAGAGAAACAAGGTACTAGGGCTGATGAAAATAATACAAGTATCAATTTAAAAGGCTACAGATTCAGCCATCAGAAACTGGCTTCAGTCTGATAAAGAAGTAGACCACAGAGGAATTTCTAATGGAAAGTGCATTGTGTTCCCCTCTGCACCTACAATCAAATGCTAAGAACCTAGACATTATAATGAGGAAAATCAGAAGCAGTACAGACAAAGCTTCCCTAATTTGTTGATAATCAGTGAACTTGACTACCCACATCCCTACGTCCCACAACATAATCATTAAAAAGTGAATAAATATGAAGACCATACTTTTGACTATGCAGAGAAACAGAAAACACAGATGGACTAAGTTCTAACTCAAGAAATACACAGGTCAGCCGGCTCCACTGAATTTTGAGAAAACTTACAGAGAAGGAAGAAGACGACAGGTTCCAACAGAGGAATAATCTTCTAAGAGAAGTTATTGATGTTGGAAAAAAGAAGTTGTTTGATGTTGTCTCTAAGACTTTTTTTTGAAGAATAAAACAAACAATCCTCTCAACAATGAAGAAGTGACAACTAGAACTATGCTTTAAAAAGAGATTCAGATATGACTAAATTATTGTTTTAGCCTGAGGAAATCTGACAGCTATCTACCAAGTGATTTTTCTGTGAGAATTTGAAGAAAAGATAAGAAGAGGAGGATATCTTTGGAAAAAGATACTAAGATTACTAATATTAATTCCAGAAATTTTAAGAGGATATGAATGTTTGCACATGTACAATATATACTGTCTTTTCAAATGTTTAAAAAACAAAGACATAAGTCATTTAATAACCTTCAACAAAATTTTATCATATGTTTTTGCAAAATTAGGAGAATAGAAACTTGCTAGGTTAAGAAAACTTAATTTTGTGGTGCCAAAAAAGTGACGACTACCCTTTTAATTTTCCTCATTTTTATCCCACAAGCTTTTTACTAAAAACATTTTTATACAGTGCTGATAACATTTACTTACTTAAGTTTTCTAGGAGATGTTTGCAATCATCAGTGGCAACATCATGCAATGTTCGATTACACTTATCTTTTCTCTCAGCCTCTAGTCCACCATGGCTACAAAGGATTTCTAGACAGTTCTGCAAAGGTAACAACTGTATTATTTACTTGTCCATTTGCTGCATTAAAGAGTTCTACCAATATGCAGTTAGACTCCTAATTGAAATTCTTACACATGCATTTCCAAAGATTGTCAGCTATGGAGTTTCTATATATGAACGTTCAAATGATGTTCCTCACAGAGCTGAAAACCAGGAGTAAAAATATTTAATTGCATACTTGAAACTCTCAAATCAAGACTGTGGAAAAGCAGAACATAGGCAGCCAGGCTTCTAGAGTCTCCAAATGTAAAGAGCTGATCAGTTGAATTGAGAAATTCTTAACATTGGGCCACTAATTTACATATTCACGTAAGGAAACAAAAGCCCAGCTATGCACCCTGTTTTGAACATCTTGGCCTCAATGTTCAAGCAACACTGAAAAGGCAATTCTAAAGCTTAATATAAACTAATTAATGAATCTATTCAGATAGCAATCCAAAAAACCAGTTTTCACTTTGCAATTCACCACGTATGAGTTTCCATCGTGCCCGACATCTGTGCTGTACACAGTAAAAGAAAAACAATTGTTTTAAAATCACCTTGCAAGTCTCTTCTTTGGTAGGGAAATCTGAATTTCTGCAAGCACAGTAACAATGCAGTGAAATAAAAATGCATTTCTATTAAAGTCAGAGCATAATTCAAATGTTGGTTGATCAGTGATCAGAAGACTGATTAAGTCCTGATTTCTAATGATCATTGATTCAGCAGTGTCCTGGTTTTGGCTGGGATAGAGTTAATTTTCTTCCTAGTAGTTGGTATAGTGCTGTGTTTTGGATTTAGTATGGGAACAATGTTGATAACACACTGATGGTTTAGTTGTTGTTGAGCAGTGCTTACACTAAGTCGAGGACTTTTCAGCTTCTCATGCCCCGCCAGTGAGACAGGTGGAGGTGCACAAGAAGCTGGGAGGGGGCACAGCCAGGGCAGCTGACCCAAACTGGCCAAAGGAATATTCCATACCATATGATGTCATGCTGAACATATAAACTGGGGGCAGTTGGCTGGGGGGGCAATTGCTGCTTGGGGATGACCTGGGCATCAGTCAGTGGGTGGTGAGTAATTGCATTGTGCATCGCTTGTGTTATATATTCAATAATAATAACAACAACAACAATAATAATAATCTCTTCCTTTGCTGTCTTATTAAACTGTCTTTATCACAACCCACGGGTTTTACTCTTTTTTCAGTTCTCTCTCCCATCCCACTGGGTGGGTGGGGTGGTGTGAGTGAGCAGCTGTGAGGTGCTTGGCTGGTGGCTGGGGTTAAATCATGACAAGCAACAATACAGGCGGCCTCCATGAAAGCACTGTCATCCTCAGACATGCCTTTCAAGGACAGATATCCATATTAAAAAAAGACACCATCAGAAACTATACTAGCTGATAATGTATTGATAAACTCAGGGGTTAATTATAGCAGAAAAATCAAACCTTGAAAACACACAAAAGCAGCTATTAAGTATTTAAATTCAGAACAGTGGCTTGTTACAGGTTTGGCTACTGTTACCTATTTTTTAGTTGTTCTAATAGAAAGACTTTTGACAGTATATCTAATACTCCAACACCTTTCATAAACATAACAGTCATTCAAGCTGTATTTCCCTGTGAGACAAAATTTTACCAGATTGTGGTTCCTGTACTTGTAAGAACTTTTAAAAAATCAGTTAGCTTACTTAATTTTGCCAGAAGAAAGTTAATCAGAAAAAAAAGCATTTTTTTCCCGTCAGGTTAGTAAATTAACTCTGTCTCTCAAATGGGGGCAGTAAGTAGAAAAGACAGCAGAAGGCAGAGGACTGAACTGTGAGACTGAAAGTCCGAAGTAAAGAGGGAAGAAAGAAGTGGGAGAGAACAAAGAAATGAGGCTTATTTCCTTAGTAAAATGAGAAGTTTTGTTTGCTCTGTTGCCTATGAAATAGCAGCTAAGATGCCCTAGCATAATTCATCTGTAAAGAATGGCACCTACCAATCTTGAAAGGAAGAGTGCAAGTGCCAGCACAGTTTATACGCAACTATCATGTAGTGTCACAAATGCAGTGCAGATAAAGAATTGGAGAATGAAGCTGAAGTGCTAACAGTACTTGAAGATGAGCATTCTTTAGCTTCTTTAGCTTCTTAATATCCCAAACACCTCTTAAGTCAATAAGAGCATTTAATCTGATACAATTATATAAAGTCTCTGTAACATCAAAACCAGGAATCTTACTACCAGCTATATATTGCCTTCATCACCTAAGAGAGTACCTTCAACCCTCAATGGAGATCTTATCAAACAGCTGCCTTGGAATGTGCTCAGAAACTCAAAACTATGAGTTATTCACAAAAGGTATATGTGAAGACTTCCAGTGTCAGAGCCTTCAGAGAGAATACCTAGCCAAAGCCTCTTTTAGACAGTAAATAAAGCCTAGCTTCAAAGTTCCTGAGGATTATATTATTGCAGAAAGAAATAACATTTTGCACACTATTTAGGTATTTGCAGACTATAACAAATACCTTAAACTCCACCTAAATCGAGATGAGTGGAAACTGCAATAAGGATCTGTATCTCCATCACAGACACTGATAACAGAACATTGACTCTGTCTGTAATGCAAAATGCTGGGTAAACAGTAGCTGGTCCCTAAAAAAACATAACTTAATAAACTGAATCCTAAATCTGTGCCTATTTTGAATTTTTCACAGTAAATTTGTCAGGGTAAAAAGCAAACATAATGATAGATTTTTAATTAAGCATGTAATCACAGGCTAATTTTTGAAGTCTTCAACTATATTTTCCTCAAACTCACTCTCTTCTGTGTTTTGTATCATCTATTTTCTCCCTGAGTAAAAGTTTCACAGTAAGATATGATTGACAGCTGTCATAAAAAACCCATAAAAATCCTTTAAAAGTCAGTGTTAGAAGTGTAAAGCTTCTTATGTCAAATCCTTCAAGTAATATTAAATTTCCAGAAATCTTCCTGTTTATCATTAGTAAGACCTGTCATGTCATTCTCCATGTCATCAGTTATCCCAACCCCCCAAAAAACTTATTCATTGCCTGCTAAAAAGTCTGCCCAAAATAACAAATTAAACAATGTATTACTGCACAAATCTGATTCTCAAATTTCTTTTCCATCCCTCCCTCCAACAGGAAAAACTGTTCATAGTTAAATCATCCCTAACTCTAACTGGAAACTACGGCCATCTAGTATCTATATTAAGTACATGACACTCAATGAATTGGTATTTAAGGTAGGATTTACCTCACCTTAACTTTGAAAATCTGAATCTCAAGTAATCATGTTTTCTCTTTGTATTGTTGTCCCAAAAGAAATAGGCATTTAAATATGACAATTCACCCCATTTGACACCTTGCTTCCAGGGTAAATTGTCCGCTGTAAGTATCTCTCTGTCTCTGTTAAATCAAGTGCGATAGTAAACTAAATCACAAACTTAGATTTTACATTTATTTTTTAGTCTTCAAAGATAAAAAAGAAGGGTTTACCTTACCTAAATTCTATCAGGTTACTGTAACTTGTTCACATAGACTGACCTTAAAGCCTTTTGATGCTGCTATGTGGGCAGCAGTCCAGCCCTCTTTGTCAGCATGGTTGATGAGATCTGCAGAAATAACAGGCTTTACTCTACTGCTATAGTTGTCTTCTCTCTTCTCCAAATCAGAGCAGTCTAAATTAGGCTCTGCATCAGTCAAAGAGTTCCCATTGTTTGGCTCTCCGTAGTACATAAGGAGCTTGAGACTGTCAACATTACCAGAATCCACTGCTGCGTGAATTGGTGACCAGCCATCCTAAAAAAAAACAAAAGCAAAAAGCACACTCCCACCAAACACATAGAAAAATGTTTGCAGAACTTATATCAGCACTAGATCTGAATGGAAGGCTCTGTTTGGAAATTAAGAAGATAAGCAAGAGTAACATAATAATCCCTTGGGAAAACAGTTGCTTTTATGTGTTAGGGGTGGAAGAAAGAGAAGGATGAAAATGTAGCAGAAAGAAAATTTTACAGCTTTCTCCAAGGACAGTCCAACAGACAGAGACTTCAAAACTTTTAGAAGAGTCTAAGTGATATAGGACTTACATGTCATTAATAGATTGTCTCCTTATCATGTATCAAACTAATATGATTCTAACGATCAATAATTTGTTTCATGTTACATTAATCAGTTTATCAGTCAGATATTGTCATGGCTTTGACATCACAACTTTCTCTCATTTCAAGTCAAATACATTTACTTTCCAAGTCCAAAATAAATGAAGCAAAAAAACTCAGTATTAATAGAGGAGCAGAATTCACTGTGAACCTAATACTCTTTGCGCTTGTTTCTGGACAGCCTAAATCCCACATTTATTGTCATGTCTATGTCAAAGTCTTAATAAAAACTTCAGGAAAGCACCTGCAAAGGGTAATACCTAGACATTAATTTTGAGACAGCCCTCCTCCCTTTCTGCTGTATATACAATTTTTTTTTCCATATTCTTCCATTTGCAATATATGAGACTTTACAATACTTGCTGGCAAATTTGGGGTGGGGGGTACCCTCAAGGACAACAATAAAGCACACTAACACAAAAGCAGGAAGCAAAATCTCTATCTTCACTTCTGTGCCTTAAAAATAAGTCAAAACAGAAGACTTCTGTTTTGCAAATCCAGTGCTGATGAAAAGTCTGTAGCAAACTGCAGGCAGAATCGGAAATAGTAAAATGATACGGAAGTGGAATAGTTCAGGACATTTTAGAGACAACACACAGCTTTAAAAAAAACCCCAGAAACTATGATGAAAAGAACATAATACTAATTTAAAATGACAGAGTTTAGTCAAGTTTTAAAGAAAACTTTAAATATTTTAATGTACATATTGCCTAGCTGTTCACAGTTATTCAGTATTATACCAGATATTTCAACTTTATAAACTATTTTAACTTACACTGGTTTTTAGTGTTCGATCTGCTCCACCTTGCAACAATAGCTTAATACAATCATTATTTCCATTTTTACAGGCCAGGTACAAAGGTGTCTGTCCTCTCTCAGCAGCATGGTTAATATCAGCCTGATACATAATTAATAATTCTGCACACCTACAGCAAACAATAAGGTAGTAAAATTATCTTATATTCAACATCCAAAACCTTTTTATAACTTACATTTAAATATTTTTAATAAAGTACTGATTTTATAGATATAGATCTACCTGTAATTTTAGCCATCACCTATACACAATTACAAGGTATAGTTTATACATACACATAAAGACAGAAAATCAGGTTACTTTAAACCCGTAAATATTGAACTACTGTAGATGCATTTAAAAACTGTGAATATAAAACTCTTAATTTCAGAAAAATCCTAATTCTGGTCTATTCCCTCTCCAGTTCAAATAAGGGATTTAAACAAAGGTAACTCCCCATCTCTCTGGCTCAAGATTTATTAGTCCATAAAAATAGAAGGATAGCAACAACAAAGCCTCAAAGCAATTAATGCAAGGCTATGTAACTACTGGTTAGGAGATCATAGCATAGCAAACAGGATGACAAAATATTTAAAATCATGTAAGATATATATATATAAAAGAATATAAGCATATAAGACATTACAGATGAGAAAACCACAAGTATTCTTAAAAAAAAGATCTTTTAGTAAGTTCTTATTTAGTCAGAAAAGCAATCAAGTTCAAGATAAAATGATCAATTTTAGAAAAAAGTAAACCAGATAACATTAATATGAATTACTTAGCTGCACTTTCTGAAAATGCTCAGATGAACAGAAAAAATACCAATAAAAGTAATGCTCTACCTTATCAAATGTTGAATATGTATCCTAACCATACAATCACAAAAGTAATCTTAAGATGGGCTCATAACAAGACACCTCCATAAAGCAACTATAGATTAAGTCTGCTATGTTAAAAACATCTGCTTTGTCACTTTGCATGGTATTCAATGACTCTGGAAATGCTACACTGACTTTCCATCCCAAGGTCAGGTAAGGTCAGCCTGGCCTGGAGTACATGGGAAATTATTTTTAAAGTTTCTCTTGAAAGCACTTTCTGAATGGGTGATATTACTGAACAGCCCTAAACAACTATCATTTCTTTTTGGAACTGGAACAACAGCATGGTGCCACTTTGGGAATAAGGTCAGCTAACATGTCACAGGGGACTGGCTAGCAAACCTGCCACAGACAAGTACTGTGCAATTGATAGTAGTTTAGTGCTCACATTATCCCCAGATTCTTAGCACTGTAGTACAAATAACACGGACTACACAACACAACACTTGAAAGGGGACAGACTACACTATTGCCCCAAGTTCTGCCTACTACAGAATTTTCCTGAGCCAGAACTTTCAAGTGATCAACAAATCAAACAGCTTGAAGCATTCACAGTCTCTCTGATATTTTTGACTGGCCTCATTATTATTTCCCTCAGTTTTAAAATTTAGTTCATGTTTAGTACTTAAAAAAAGTGAAAGCCAAAAAAGTGTTTATAGACTTCATACTACATAAGTAACTCTAAGCGAAAAAGCATATAAAGTCTGCAATATTATAACAGCAGACGATATACAGCAAAGTGTTGTGAGGGTAAATCAGAGAAAGAAATAGATTCCTATTTAAACAAAGTCTAAGACATTTATATTAGAGAAAGAACATAAAGAGTGTATTTTTGGCTCGTCTTGTCAAGTCACATGTAATTTTTACAGATTTTACATAAAACATTGAAACATTTGACTTATATGACTTGATATTAGGAAAAAATTTTTTACAATGAGGGTGGTAGAACACTGGAAGAGGTTGCCCAGAGAGGTGGTGGATGCCCCATCCCTGGAAACATTCAAGGCCAGGTTGGATGAGGCTCTGAGCAACCTGATCTGGTTGGAGATGTCCCTGCTTCTTGCAGGGGGGTTGGACTAGATGACCTTTGAAGGTCCTTCCAACCCAAACCATTCTATGATTCTATTATTCTATACACATTTCTGTGCTCAAAACACCTACTGGGAATCTGCTACCTCTGGATTAAGACTTTGAGTAAAATATGCCCATTAGTTGATAAGCTTGAAGTCCTCTAAGAAGTGGCAAGAATGTCTGATGATCATTGTATACTCATGGAAGACTGTGAGAAGGACAAGGATCCTACTCTTCCCCATTGCTGGGCCAGGACCTATCACAGTATAACAACACTCAAAGACTCTGACCCCTGTATGTTACTATATCAAAGTAAAATCCTTTAAAATAGTGAAATGCAACATTAAGAGAACAAAAAACTGAAAGATAAGCAAAACCAAAGATACATAAAAAAAAGGTAAAGTCTGTAATAAAGATTTCTTATCATGCTGTTTAAGACTTTTTGCATTTGTAAAATAGTTTTATCTGGTTAAGGATGCCCTGGACAAGGTTATCTAGTGATTGCTTCCAACTTTCAGGTCTAGTCCCAGTGGTTCTATGATACACAGTAAAGCTGCAGAACAGAAATGCAACATCAGCCTTCAGCTCCTCTGATGAAGGGAGGAAAAGGGAGGAAAAACCTAGTCATCTGGATGAATTGTTGTGTGCTGGTTCTCAGTATAAAATGAAGACACAATTTTACAATCATGCTGTCATAAAACATCAATCTTTATAAAATTAGGAGCTTCAAAAATAAAAGGAAGTTATTCTAGCTACATTTTGAATAATGTTTTTAGAAATATTCTTTGACTCATACATAATTTTCTGTTTTTCAAAGTTACTGATACAAAAAACCTTAAATATTAAGAAGACCTGTTTTATTGTTTAAAGTATTTGATTCTGTATCCGTGGGGACAATATCCAGGTAAATGTTCTTTTGTCTCTGAATATGATATTTACAGTTCTCTACGCGTTAAGAAATCAGTGTAAAAAGAATTTCTTTCCTCCTTCCTCTGTTAATCCTGTATTATGGCTGACAACTTGAAGAAAATTAAGAAATTCAAAGGTATGACACCCATGCGGATCAATATAATGTTGTAGTTACTAAAAATACACATTCAGCAACCTTAAGAGCTGCAATTGGAAACAAAACAAATGGAAAATAATAAAACCAGAACGGCATATGAATACGAGCGTCAGTAGATGCTTTGAATAAATGACAGTTAAATGCATTTATACCTAAGACTGCAATAGTAATGTAATGAAAAAAGCATATAATATAATGTAAAGAGAATATAAAATTGAGTAGTAGCTGATGGGCAAAATCTTAAGACTTCACTTACTTGACATGTCCCTGAGCAACTGCGGAACACAAGGGTGTAAAGCCATTTCTATCAGCAGCATCAACCTGTGCTTCTGCAGTCAGCAGCAATCTCACACAGTCTGTAAATTGAGCATGAACATAGACTGATGCAACAAAAACAGGTGGTTAAAACTACCAGAAGTTAAAACCTACTCAAGGGGCAACAGCAACCAGTCTTTTTGACTATACATCACACACCTTAGCGAACAGAAGTAGAAGCTGAGGAAGTAGTTTGCAGGAGACAGGTGAGAATGTCTCCCTGGAGGCACCGCCGCCGTCTTGCAAAAAGGGCCTGGGTTGGGTTCTACTGAGATCCAGATATGTGCCCATTGCTGGCAGCTCCCACAGTGTTAGCTAATTCATGTATCTCCAAAGTGGGGAATCTGAATTATCCAGCAGTCCACAAAGGCAGCACAGTCCCACTGGCAGTCATGTGACACTTCCAAAATATGACAGCCATGGAGGAGATGCTCACAAGCCACATGTAACTCAACAGGCTGGCCAGTCTTGTTTTAGGATAGTTTGACATGGGATTGCAATGACAAATAAGATATGCTGGCAAACTCAAACCTCCCCAAACCATTCCCATTCATATATTTACAAAATTACATGCTAAAAATAGTACCAGCCTGATTCCACCATCCTACAGCTAAATTATGATAATTAATGACATAGTAATTAGGCTGCTTTTCATCCACAAATTGGAATATCATTTGATGCAATTAAGTTTGAAGAAAATACTTAATCTGCTCCATATTCTTGAAATTGGTTCTAGACCAAAATAAAACAAGTCTTTTGTAGTGGAAACTACTACTTTGAAAATAAGCTTAGCTAGAACACCAATTATAAACTCCTGACCTGATTTCTAAGCAAGCTTAATGCTCTCTGTTCCAGCACTGGGTAAGATCTTGAAGCCAAGCTCTGCTAGTGAAGCTTATCTCTAGATATCAGAAACATATATTTAGAATTACTTAGAAATCTGACTAATCTAAACCATTCCTGAACTTATTTACTCCTGCTACAATTCTTCCAAATATTAATACAGATGTTGTGGAGTTGATGGAATAAATAATTTAACATTAAGAAATAAGATTTTAAAATACTGTAAATGACGATTCTTAAATAAGTAATCTGATCTGAAATGGCACTTTTTTAAAAAAAAATTAGTTTGTCAGGATAAGCTACCAGCACTTAAGCTGTAATAATTTTTTTAAAGTCATAAAGAAGTTCTCAGTTAGCTAACTTATCTAGAATTTCCACTTGTAAGATAATACCAATTAAAATAAAATTATATTTTCAATATATTTTCACTTCATAACATAAAAAAATACTCTGCTAACAATGACATCAGTTTTTCCCTCTTTCCATTGTCAATCCCAGGCTTACATTAAACAGTTAACTTGAAAATACAGATTCTTGCTTGACATCCTAAAATATTTCTAAAGTTTATGAAGGATGTTGAAAAAATTTTCTTTCAGCAGTTTCAAGTATTTGGCTAGAATACTCTTTGGTTTCTTGACAAAGCATATGTTAGCCATGCAAAAGCCATGAACAACGCACAGAACAAGACCACCTTTCTAGAAAGGTATGGTTAACTCACAATTATTGAGGGACAGATCATTCAGGTGGTAGCTTATCTATGTGAAAATACCATTTCTGATGAAGATGACTGAAAAGAGTTGTTTATTCTCAGGGACAGGTGCAAGCGTGAGGAAATACAGCTACTTTCATGAGGCATACCATGTGAGCTACTAAGCTGTACATGACCTGTTCTGGTGGCATATCAAGCAAAAGAGCAATAATCTCCAAGATGTCTGGGTCCTCTGGATGGATTTTTGATTGGATTTGGAAAAGGGTAATTTGAGTCAATCCAGGCTCATTAACTCCAGTTCACTGCTGTCTGCCACAGAAGTAGTCAGCAGTGGAGAGGACTGGGTGGAAGGGGAGGCACGAGACAGACACCAATGTTGTCACTCAGTTAAAGGCTTTGGTCAAAGCAAAAGCAAAACATAGAAGCTTATTAGCACAAACACCTGGAGACTTTACTGCTCTCCACCACAGCTGAGTAGTTAGTTCTTCCAGAGTGCTGGCAAATACCATGCAGATACATCCAGTGGCTTGGCAGAGCTGACTCCATGTAGCTGTATGTCTCTGCACCTCACTCCTTTCTACTTCCCATATAATTCCAGTTTTTCCTATCAATCAGGGTGCCACAGCCTCCAAATACTCAGGATAGAAGAGAATTGATTATATCATAAATGCATATGATTAGCACATAGCTCAGAAGGATATTATTATTCTCTTCTCATCTCTCAGTTTCAGGAACTCTTATTATTTTATTCTCTCTTTCAGAGCCACCTCGTGTGTGGCAGAGAATGGTCAGGACTGGTAACACAACACAGATATTCAGATATATTAGCTAATGAACTACTCTATATGTTATCAAGTGCATAATGGACTGAAGCGGCTCCTACTTTGTTGACAGATCAAACCAAGACAGCCTGACAAAACAATCTGTTCAGCTATCCCAATCTAGTGGGATAGCTGAAGTCAACAATTTCCTCGTGTCCACTCAAACACAAAGAAAGTGTTTATTGTATATTTTTAGGGTGAAGCTCTCTCTCTCAGACCTACAGAATTAGGGATAGTGTGTGCAGGAAACAAAGCAGCTGAGATGAGCTTCATGTGCTGGAAAAACCCTCAGCTGCAGCTCTCAAAAGGCAACTGTTCATGAACAGGAAGACTACACATTTTGCAAACAGGACAGATTAGGAAAGAATATTTGAGTGCTCTCTTTTCTTGTGTAACTTAATTTTCTCTACAGACTGGGCAGAGAGAACACAACAGCTGCTGCCACCATGCTGGTTACAGTGTGCTCTACCTTCCTCTAGTTGTCTACACATCTCAAATACTGTATTTCTTCACTGCAAACGTGTGGAGATCATTCCCTTTCCACTCTTCCCAGACTCTCTGCAATATGGTGTTTGTTTTTGAAGGGAAGCACTCACTATGCTGGGTCTTAACAAGCTACAGCTACTCTTTTCTTCTGGCCAACTGTTTCCCTGGAGAAATTTGAAAACCTGCTTAGTTGCCTTAGAAGAAACGAGGAGTCCTGGAAAATCTATTTAGTCACTAACTCCAGGTTGAAAGTATTCTCAATAAATTAAATTATGGTGTGATCACCCACTAGAGTAAGCTTGAGTGTTGAGTCTTACGGTTGGACTCGATGATCTTAAGGGTCTTTTCCAACCTAAATGATTCTATGATTCTAAGGAAAAAAAAAACCAGCCAAAAGACAGTAACTTACCATTGACAATCCTACTCAGCGCAATGAAAAACTTTGTACAATGAATTATTTTATCCTTCTTAAAATTACATCAGTGTCATATCTTTCCACCTAGTTAGTTAAAAAAACTAATAAAGAGGAGTTTTTAAAATAAGCAATTTATTCCTATGCTTCCTTTCTTAAGTCTATATATTTTTACATAAATTTGTTTTTAAATGTCTCCGTTTTGAAGAGCTGCATCTATCATGCACTTGGGAACAAACTGCAAGTAACAAAGAAAGGATTATATATTAAAATTAAGCACAAAAACCTTTCTTTAAAAATATTCCAAATCTACTACTCTGATTTTTCATATAATGCATTAAGGAGACAACAATAATACTGTTGTGTGATTCTCTCATTCAGAATTCATACAATCCATTTAGTTGCTAAAATGCAATGATTTGTACAACGAAGTGTTTTTCACATCCTGTCAACTATAAATAGAAGTGCAACACTAAAAGCCTTTGTAATATATTTTTTTTAAATCTTAAAAAGTAAAAGATACTAAACAATTATAGGATGCATACGCATGTGTTTGTTTTTATCATGTTTTCTTACTTCAGTCAAGTGCCTCTCTTATTTGAAATTTTGACAATAAAACAAGAAATGAAATTGCCTTTGCTGTCAGTAAGAGCTGCTCAGTAATTGTAACTGGAAATCAGGGCATTTGCTTGGAAACATAGTAGGAATCCAAGATGAGTAAAGAAGAATTGGGTCAATTATGGTCTTCCACAAACTCCAGCAATGATAAATGGATGTAAGCCTAGAAGAATCCACAGAACATCCATTCAGTGAGGGGGGAAAAAACCAATCCACACAATATAATAAACTTGGACTCTTAATACTGAAGACAAAAAGTTCCAAAAAAAAAAAGATAAGTGCCAAAGGAAGAAAATAAAATAAAGGACTTTTCCAATATTTTAAGGGTCTTGGCAACAGCAAAGAATCTGTCAGATGAAAAGGCCCAGATGTTCCTACAAAGTAAACCATAGCACCTAGCAAGCAAAGACAAAATATACCATTCTGAACAAAGGGAAAATTCCTCCTAGCCCTATGCCTGGTAGGAAAATTAACCCTGAACATGTCAGGAAAATGTTCACTATCTGCCTAGCTATGGATTTTGGATCCTGACTGTACTTAGATTTTTAAAATACTTGAGAAAAATAATGGAATAGTCTCTCTAAATACTATTCTGAACACTGGATCAGGGGTTTCTAATTGTGTCATTAACAAATACATTGTTAAATAAAATCACAAAGTACTCTTGAAAGCAATGGTTTTGAAGGCACTATGTCCCACCTTTTACTGTGAAATAAAATCTTGAATTTACTAAAAATTAATGGCGTTTTATGTCATTGGTATTTGTGGACTTCATCTTTAATGTCCAAAATAGCATAATGATATTATTTGCAATATAAGAGTCTATGAGATTTTTACATCAGTAGAAAAAACTACAATGATGTGTACTGGAATTTTAAAGAAAGCTGCTTTTAGAGAGTCTTACGTTAAACAGCCCAAAAATTATCACTTGGAGTTTGTATCCATTAAATTTGTATCTGTTACTAACATATTTGGCTCATTTCATAAATATATTCATAAAATATGAAGACTGACTGTTGAAAGGTTCAGGGATGCTACCTCCTTGAGACTGAGTGTTGGGATAGGGGGGAAAAGAAAAAGAAAAATGTTAACTATCTCAAGTAGAGTCTAGAGAACAAACTAAGGCTATTTCATCTAGTTAAAAAATAAAGATAGTTCATTTTATTTCCCAAGTAACACACTACTCTGAAAATTTTTTCCTTCATTTTCACCGCTGCTGCCGAAGATCAAAACACTGGTGATGTCCTGTTCTTTCCTGCTTACTCCCTGTAGAGGGAAGTTATTTCTTTCAAGTTGCCTTTGCTACAGAAGATCTTTAGTTTGTCATAGAACATGGGGTGATGATATCTGGTGGCTTTTTATAGGAAGGGAGTGGAGAATTAGAATGAATGTTCCTGTAGAATGTTATAACAAGCAAGAATACTTTCTGTGTTACAAAATTCTGCCTCCAGAAGTATTGTTTATATATACGCTATACTATGACTTTTGTTATATAATCTATATATTTCAGTTTCAGTTTCACATTTTTAAAAAACATGCATTTGACCTAATTTAATATCTAAAACTTACGAAATAAGCTTTCACTATTTCAATTGACTGTCATAACAAAACTTAGAATCACTTACCTGTATGTCCGTTCGTAGCAGCAGAATACAAGGCAGAATAGCCATCTTCACAAGAGTAATTAATGTCCAGTCCTTCTTCATTAAGCAGCATTGATAATAAAGTGACATTTCCCTGGGCAGCAGCTTGGTGAAGAAGGGTGGGCCTGCCACCCAGGGGGACAGGACCACCACTTGTTAACAAAGGGGTTAGGGAGGAAGACCAGCCTGTGAGTTAAAGCAACAGAAGTTAGACAAAAGACACATAAATAAAGCTCTTTTTCTGTGTTCTTTTAAAAATTACAAAGGATCTTTAAAATGAGAGGATTTGTTAGTTTAGCACAGGTTTTGTGATGATGCTTTGTCTACATATCAGAAGGTATTCTGAAGAATAAAAATGGCATACGGGGGGACAATTATTAATGCAAATGAACAGGATTTCATTACAAAAGGTTAACATGAAACTTGTTATGAACTGTAGTAGCAGCTTGATGTCTCAAAAAAATTTATATCATTAAAATTCAGAAACTACTGAAAGTTTTATACAAGTTTTAATTTAATTGCTGATATGCTGGGAACGTTTTTTAAAATATCTAAAGAAAGGTTTCCAAAACAAAATACTTATTTTCATACAAAATTTCATCCTCCTTTACAGTTGTAGTGCAAACTTTAGTATTTATATCTTACTTGCAGTTATATAGATAAATCACACAGACAGCCCATAATAAATTTAAGTGCCTTTCAATAGGTTTGCCAAAAAATGCAGAAATCATTTACACAAATAATACAGAAATAAATATATTTATTCTTGAACTGTACCTTAAGGTAATGCTCCTTTTACTCAGCAACTCTTAAACAATATATTATAAAGTGTTCTAGTGTGAATGAATAGGAAGTTATATAAAATTAATGAGTGAAAGCTTTCAAGTCACCCCATTAAAAATAACATTCAATTCAAAGCTTTGAAGTCTTAGAAGTTATCTTGGTTAAATGTCCTGTTCATTACTTATCAGCTTTAGTAGGGAGTTTGTTAAGAATATGAAGTTTGCTGCATAAGGCATAGAAAATTTTGTGCATTCTTCCTTGATCAAGGACTGCAAGAGAAAATAGAAAGATTTTTTTTTCTTATTTTCACTATTACCTTTAGAAAATCCACATTATATCTCTCTGTTGAATAAAAAACATTGTATTCTGTGGCCACACATAAGCTGTTATATGAGGCTGAAATCCTCCAATACAAAGCAAGTTTATGCAGCTCTTACTGTGGTTCTGCAACACCCAAGACTGATGAGGAGTTGCAGAGCATTACCTGCAGCTCTGTCAAACCGGTCAAGTGCTATCCTACCTCCAACGCCTAGAACTGGAAACAGCGTGTGGCAGTAGCTCTACCATGCTGGGATGATCTGCTCTGCATTTTTTAAAAACCAGATTAAATATGGAAGTTCCCAATAGAATTCTGTAGAAGTAACAGATTTGGGAACCTTGCAAGATCTGTGCAAATTTTAATTAAGGTTCAGACTTACACAGGCATCCATCATCTGAGCAGCCCCAACAGAAAATACATGCTTGAGGTATTTTCATATTTGTTTCTAAAGTAAGCTAAACTTGTCATTTCAAATTAAGTTTACTACCATAGTATGTAAAGGAAATGTATTTGCAGTATTTTCACAATGTTAGCTTATTATACAACTTATTTATTTGATATTGTCAGTAAGAAGTCATTGCTACAGCTATATAGTTACCTTATAAATCCATCTTTAAACCGATGATAAATTGTAAAGTTAACTCCATCCATCTTCATGTAAATTAAATTCTGAAGCTGCCTTCTGACTCTTACTACTTTTACTAATATTTGTTTCTCCGATATTTTTAATCAGAGGATTTTGAAGGCTTTCTGACTTTTGTAAAAAAACCAAAAAAAAAAGCAATATACAAAGTAAACCGCATCCTTTAAGTGGTTAAAAAAATATATAAATTATTTCAATTTCCAATATTTGTGAACAGTTAACTCTTAGAAAATCCCTAAAGGTCTGGAGAATAACTTTTGTTCTTCCTTTCCATTATAAAAGTTTTTTTTAATTTTTCAACCTTTTTCTTTGAAACTAACTGTGCTGCCGCTGTTGCTGTACACATCATTGTTTTTAACATGGTGCTTGTATAGTTTTTCCTGTCTTGCCATGGTAGTTAACTGATAGTGGACATCGCTAGGGTGGCACTCTAGATGCTAACATTCTTTGTCCAAGTTACATTGGAATTATTTGGGGGAATTTGAGAAGCCTGACACTAAGCTTTAAGCATGAAGTTCACTTTGCCAAGCAGTTTTGTAATTGAAATTATTCCTTATTGAAAATAGTGCAAGGTTTGTTTTGTTTTGTTGGTTTTCTTTTTTCCAAAGCATCATTAACAGAAATGCCAAAATAAAAGGAATTTTTTGTACCATATGTGGTATCTTAACTTTCATTTCAACTCCTTGACATGAAAAATATGTGATTCATATTTTTCATGTCAAGGATTCAGTGATTAAATTCATTATACTAGGTTATCATTTGATTAAAACCTTCTACTGAAAAATATACAAATTCAGGTAATAACATAAACATAACTTTGTCTTCTATTATCAATGTACAGCAATATAATAAAGCTGCATTCATCCAACAAAATACACCAACGTTTGAAAATACCAGTAAATAAGGTACACCATGACAGATGCAAAAAGTTAGGAAACGTGAAGCATCTGTGAAAGCTTGTAGGGCATGCAGTGATGAAGGGCAGAGGGACAGACAAAAACAGCTTCTGGCATCAGCTTCAGAATGTGAGATGGTTAATTTCAGAGCCCAGATCAGTCCATTACCCCCCTACTTTTATCTTTGAAGCCAATTGTATAGAGAAAATAAATCAATCATTACAGAAATGAGCAAAATAAAAAACATACTTCATTGATGAGTGACATAAAAAGCGCCAAACCAAGAAGAAAGTGAAAGCAGAAATCCCAGGGGTATGAAAATCCCACTGCCTACATTCGTTTTCATTTTGAAGCCTTACAGCCATTGAAATGTAGAAATCCAAACAGAGCAGAAGCATTCTGGCACCAGTTCAAAGGCTGCTGAAGTTAATGAAAACACTGTCGCAGATCTTGAATCAGGCCATAAATGTTCATTGTAATTTCTCTCTGTGCAGTCTGTTCAACATTAATGACAAAAGCTGGTGTCTTTTCCTACCAGGGATGAAAAGAGCAACACGCAGTACAATGCCCCATCTCTAAAAGAAGGTATCGTCACATGAATTTAGCAGAACACGTAACTGAAACAATCAGTGCTCTCATTTTAAGTTTGCTCTTAATACTTGCTCTTTGTAGAACCAAGACACTGCCTTACTGAAAATCAGGCTGTTGATATGTTCTTAAAGCAATCTGAGCTAACTAGGAAAAGTGATTAGGCTATGATCAATTCTTCTGACTCCACAGTAAGAAAGAAACATGAATTTACTGACAAACAAAATAATATAAAAATTAAGGATTCTTTCAATTTCTCTTTTAATGTTACATTTGTTTTGCACTGTTCTTTAAAAATATTAACAAATTCTGATTGAAGCTCACTACTTACTATACAATAAAATATGAATAAGATTTCACCATGCTCTCCTTTAACTGAAAGTAAAATTGAAATTCTAAACATTTTCTGAAAAAAAGTAAATAAAACAGATTAAAATCAATTAGAACATTAATAAAACTAACTGAATCTGTGCCTAGAGGGCATGAAAATGCAGCTATGGGAAGGTTCCAGTGGTATTTGTAGTTTGTTAGATGATGTTCACCTCATGAAAAGTCATACTTTAAAAAGAAACTGAAACAAGAAAGTGAATAAGTGATGTGAATTCAGGCATTACTGACATTATCTTAATGAAAACAGTGTTATCAAATTTGGCTTATCTTTTCTTTTCTAAGACAAAATCTATTTCCATATATATTTATAAAATCTGTTTCTTTTCTTTTCTCAGCATAAAATTTTGAAGGAAATGTCTTTCCATACTTGCATAACATCTGTTGCTCAAAGTTTATTTAGTTCTGCAGTTTGCCAGAACACTTAGCCAAAATATATTAAGTTCTCTTAAAAAACATAAATAAAACGGGATTGAAGAATAAGTGCAATAAAATAGAAGCACTAGTTTGGGTAAAAGACAAAGGAGCTCCTGAATATTTACCTGAATATTGCAGGTAAGTTATTGAAGTTCTTTGAGCTAGTTTGTAGTCAGTAAAGAAGGGATATTAAAATAACATTTCTGTATTAATAAAATAAAACAGCAGACCACTAACTAGAGTTTAAGCAATCTTTCTTTGCAGATTTCAGATTATGGGATACGTTTCCCATTTGCAATTGCAAAAATTCACAAAAAGCAGTGCCACTTACAAAATGCTAATAGCATCAAATGATCAGAGCAATAATTATAGGGGGATTAAATGAACCCAAATGTTTCCATCCCTTCCAAAAGCAAGTTATTGGAATGCAAATGAAGAAAGGCAATCTGAACACATAAATCAGTACAATTTTAAAAAACAACAGTTTTGGATAGTCCTGTCTTTGAGGATTGCTTCTGAGAACTGTCACAAATTTCACAGAAAACACAAACTGACTGTTTGGTGGAGGAGTCCTATTTAAAAGGCTGATTGTTCTCCTAAGAAAAAAGTTTATACTTCAAAGCACAAGCTAAAGTAATAACAATACATGACATTATGATGTTGAGTGGTGGTAATTTCATTTTTAAGACAGAAGATACAGTCTTTTAAAGAATAAGCAAAATCTGTCTTAAATCATTAGCAAACATCGTCTAGTTAACATAACACTAACTGAAATATACATCCTAATCCATGCTGATAGGATTTGTGCAAGATAGACTCTTGCCTACAAAAACTATTCACTTTGAAGATGATTTTGCCAATAATTAGCTTTAAGTTAATAAAATCTTAGATTTTTAAAAATTAAATTCTAATTCCTTTATGGAGCTTAATAGCACCTGAAGGCAAAGGAGGGTTGCAGAATATTTGGAATACTGGGAAACTAATGATCTATCTGACATGGCAATCAGACTCAGCTATGAGTAAGAGTTTAAGATGAAAATTCAGGACATCCATATGAAAAACAGTGAACTTCTTAGTGGCAGCCATCAAATCCCACAGTTGTTAACTATGGGAAGTAGCAGACAAATGGAAGATAAGATTTCTGAGCTCATATTTTTATGGCACAGTTCAGAAGGAGAGAGGATTCTGACAGTATGGTGCCACAGACGAATGTTAAAAACATGACTAGGTTACTCGAGAAACACATAGAAAGTCTTCAATTAAGTGGAATGGGAATAAAAATTCCTTAACGATGTGAACCCTGGAATCTCTTGTATATACAGATACAAGTCTGCCACGTGTTGCTTTTTGAAACAGCTTCCCCAAGACTGGTAAGTGAGTTCAACTGCCTTATCAGACAGTGGTGCAGCTATCAAGAGAAAGTGGTTGGTTGTGTGATGGAAGCCGACCAGCTGAGTGGGGGTTATATACCCTATAGATGATGATACAGGGGCTAAAGTTATGAGGTACTGAAGTACCAGAACTGAACTGAGAGTTACTGTTGCAAGTTTTAGGCCATTCAAACTTTCTTCGATGTTGATGAAGGTCTAAAGTGTTCCATAACTGTGTGTCCGTCTTCCTCACTGCAGTGCAAGTCAGGCTAAAGTGGGGCTTCTACCTAATGTTCTAGTGCTATTGATCCCAGCAGGGAAATACGCTGACAAAAAGATTTATAGGAGATCTAGAGTTAACTGAAAGGTAGATCAGGGCCGCCTTTGTTCATTTAACTGCCATCAAGAAGATACTCTGAAGTTGGCAGCACATTAGGCACACAAATAAGTCCCTACCACAATGCAAAATGAATAGCAGATACACACACTGACTCCAGACTTGGGAGTTATGTCAACATAACATTTAGATTTTAACTATCCAACCGCAAACCTTTGCTGCTATCTGTTGAAGCAAACCCGTGAGATGCCACACACAAGTATTAAGAAAGCCTACAATTAAAAACAGAAGAACTACAGAAAAATGGAAATAAAAATGAAATGTATTCTAGAAGTATGAAGTGATATATTTGAAACTGCACTGTTATCCAGGCAATTATATACCTTAATGTGCAACCATCTAATGCCATAGGAGAATACAGTAGGCCCAGCTATGACTTGTTTTCTAAAAGACTCACAAAGCATTGAAATACATATTCTGTGGAAGATCACCAGCAGAGGTAATTTTCAAAACATTATTTCAGACTGAGAAAGCATTTTGAAGTCCAAAATAATAGCATTCACAAAAAAAAAAAAAAAGTTTATTTAATATATCATAATCTGCAGCCCATTTACCTTACACATTAGTTCTCTTTACCTTTAAAAAAAGCCTTCAGTCTGAAGACCTCCTTGAGGAAGTAAACTAATTTATGACATTACTAAATCAGCAAAAGAATTTCCATACTCCTGGAATGTGGAAAAAATATAAATGAAAATTTCAGCTTTTAGAAAGTAAAAAAAGAGAAAGGAATAAAATGATAAATAAAGCAAAGGAGAGATGTATAGGAAAACCAAAACGTTATTTTAGAGGTAGACAGTTTGTAGCATATCAATCCCTTTACCTGATGCTGTTACCAGGAGGCTGTCTGAATCACATGGTCTACAGGATGAAGCACTAACAGGGTTTATGGAGGAGCTACAGGCAATGGTGGTGGGAATGACAAAGGAATTTTCTGAACATGCAGGCTGGTTCAGTCCAGGGAAGTGGGAAGGCCAGGCACCCACCTGAGAGGAGGCTATGGCTGGTATGGCACAGCCTGCAGGTGCCACAGATAAATCTATAGCAGGTTTTGGTGGCAGCTGAGGTGAGGACTTAGAAATAATTTCCTCATTTATTACCCTGATTCCTTGTGGTGAACTTGAAAGAGGTGAGGTCACGGTTTTGCTGTCAGTTTTTACACTTGTGTTTGGCGATCGACTGCTGTCCATTAAAACTTTAAGCTGTGGGTGTGGTGGAGAAGGAGTTTGCGAAAGCCCTGGTTTTTTAGGAGGAATAGGTGGAGGATTTCCTCTGTCAATTCTTGATACACTGGGAGTCTTTAAACTCATTCTACCAACTGGGGGGTAAGTGCCAACTTCCATTGAATGTGACGTCCCTGGCCGCGACGGAGTGCTGCTCTGTGGGCTTGTAAATCTTGAAAGGACTTGGGTAACGGTATTCCGAGCTACCTGTTTGGCAACTAGGTTGTCACGACTAGTAGGGGATACGTCCCTTGAGGAAGGGCTTTGGGTTGTGTTTCCATTTTGGTCTTGATCATTCGCATTTGCTTGAAATCTAAATCTAGCTGCTTGGATTCGTGGATTTAGGCCTGGATGCCCAGCAGTGTTGGCAGATGGCGAATGCAAACTGTGCATAGACGAAGTTAGTGAGGAATTCGGAGCTGCGGCAGTTGGCGTTGCAGGGGTGCAAAGGGAAGTACTATTTGAAAAAGGAGAAGTGCTACTTGGTAAATCAGGTGATGAGCCTGTACTTGGTCCATTTTCCTCAACTCTGTTTTGATTCGGTGTAAGAACAGGAGTTGCAGGAGGGACAAGCTCACTAGATGAAGATTGCCTATCAATGACAGGCTTCACAAGTGCTGCATTGGTGCACACATTCATTTTTGTATTGCCAGACACTAGTGGGTTCATTGTAGAAGGCTTTACAGATACAGTCAAAGGCAACTTCTTAACATTTTCTGTGCTACTGTCCATCACTACAGTATCTGTTTGGCAGGCAACAGTTCTTGAACTTGGCTCTTCTGTTTCAACAGAAACAGAAACAAGACCCCTACCTTTATTTTTGTCTTTATTTTTAAGAGAAAGATTAGCTTTGCTTTCATTCTCCTTTTTTAATTGCTCAATCATTTTGATCATTTTATCTCTCTCTTCTCTGAGGTCACTGGTGTGTGCTTCCTCTCTATGAAGTTTGGCACGCAACTGCTCTCTCTCTGTGTCAAACTCAGACAGCTGCTTTTCCATTTGAGCTTCCATTTGTGTACTCCTTTGTTTCTCAGCTGCAAGAGACTCCTCCAATTCAGTAGCCTTTTTCTTTTCCTCTTCAAACTTTGACATCATTTCTTCCAGTTTCTGGGCTTCCTCTACAATTCGGCCAGACAACTGCTTACACTCTTTCACTAGCATCAATACTACATGCTTATTCTTTCCACGTTCTTCTTCAAGACGAGCAGATAGCTTTTTGTGCTCCAGCTCAAGACTCTGTAACTGAGATCTCTCCATTTCCAACTGTAAGAAAGCATAGAGAAAAATTCCCATTAATAAGATGGAAAGTTTCGACATAACCTAGTATTAACCTGACATTGATATTTTAACCTTTGAGAGTATGCCTAAAATGAACCTGTCTGCCCCACGAAAGTGATTTGTGATATCTAACACAAGTGCCTATAATCTTATACAAGCCAAAGAAAGAGACAGGCATGTCTGAAGAGTAATTCAGAAACTAAAGCCATCTACTGTCCTACATTGGCAACATAGAGAATCCTCAAAGTGATTAAATGCTTGTGATTCCTGAGTGAGGAGCTACCTGCTCTCCAGAAATTAGACATAAGACATCACAGAAAGTCCTCGTCTCAGTAAAGGAACCAGACATAAGCAAGAGATAAGCATTGCAAAAAAGGTTTAGGTTTTAGGTCTTCCTCAGACTGAAGGAGATTAGGGTTGAAATGCGAAGTCCATCATGCCCATAACGAGTGTCTTATATCTTGTTTTAAAATTTATAAATCAGATATTCATTTGTGAGACCAACTTTTTGGCACAGACACAAATATCTTCCTGTACTTACTAACAGCAGAAGGTCTCACTGACACTAGTGATGTATAAACTATATGTCATGGCTTAACCTCAGCCAGCAACTAAGTACCATGCAGCCACTCGATCATCCTCCCTGCTCCCAGGTAGGATTGGGGAGAGAACTGGAAAGAAAGGAAAACTCATGGGTTGAGATAAAGACAGTTTACTAGGACAGCAAAGGAAAAGATAATAACAACAACAACAATAATAACAATAATAATATAAAATATATTAATAAAGATAATGATAATTTTAAATACTGTGATAATAGAATATACAAAATGAATGATGCACAGTTTCTGACGCCTGACATCCTGGTGACTGATGCAGCTCATCCCAAGCAGCAATCATGGAACAGAACCAAAAGCAATCCTGGAATGATCCCGAGCAGAGAAAGAGAGAGCTGCCCACTACCCAACTCCCTTATATATGGAGCGTGACGTCTATGGTATGGAATACTTCCTTTGGCCAGTTTGGGTCAACTGTACTGGCTATGCTCCTCCCAGCTTCTTGCACCTGCACATTAGCAAAACCTGGAAAGCTGGAAAGTGTCCTTGATCTCTTAGCAACAACTGACAACATCAGTGTATTATCAAAGTTCTTCACATACCAGATCCCATAGTAAATCTAAAACACAGCAGCTACTGGAAGAAAATTAGCTCTATCTCAGCTGCAACTAGGATATTATGTTATAAGCTCGAAACAAAAGACTACCTAGTACTTGCAGATAATGGATAAGAATAATTTTTCCTCTCATTCACATAGTCATCGCCTCTGACTCATCTTGCCTGCTGATTATGCTTTTATTCAAAGACCTTGTTCAAGAAAAGCCCTGGAAAAATATATGTTAATGCACTATTTTTAAAAATACCTACTAGGAATAATGCAACCCAAATTGCTTTGTGTTTTCCCAAGCAAACTTTTACACCAGTAAAACAACAACAAAAGAAAAATTGACTTCTTTCTTCCTACTCATCCTTTCATATACTGATGCAGTATCTTCCTACATGGCTTATCTGAATGACTGATAAAAAACCAAAAGAACAAAACCCAAGAAACTGCTGAGCATTCCTTCTGTACTCTTTTTATTGGTTTAGCCTTGTCAGATCTGCTTCATATTTATGTACAGATTGATATAGAAATAGCAATTCAAAACTGTACCACTAAAGTACATTTTCTAAGTGTGCATTTTTTCTGGAAAAATACTTTCAGGTATCTATGAAAAAAAATAAGCAAGTGCTCACAAACATGAATGGTTAATTTTGACTGCAACAGGAAACTGCTTCATGCTTCTACAATATAAGAACATTTCACAGTGCTCAAAAAATAGGCTAAGAAAAGCTGTGGCAAATAGCAGTACATTTACAGTCTTACTTGGAATAAATATTTCACTTCAATAGATGATGGAAGAATCAGATTATAGATTCAGATTATAATGTCATGGTAAAATGCAACTAATTTCAGAGTTTAAGACATACAGTGTAGTGAATATATTTACTGTAAACTGTAAACTTGTGGGAAACAAGATGGCCTAGGGGACTGGTAATAGCTATGGAATATCTCCTCTCTCAGTCAATGCTTAAAATATTGTCTTGGTTGCTAGACAAAACAGACACACAGGCAAAAGAACCCCCAGGCATTACAATATAATAGCTTTTCAGAAACCTGTTGCTACAGCACACTATTCCGTCCGCTCCAATAGGAGATTAAATGTCTTCGCTCTGGAAGCTCTTTCCACATCACTGTAGATGTGTCTATAATTCATTTTTAATTAAACTGCATTTAAACAAAAGCTAATACAAATATAATTTTTAAATAACTGTTTTGTTTCTCTCCAGTTACACCACAGAGTAGAGTTGAAACTCATGCCATCAAGAGATAAGTACAAGAGGGACAGACTCTGCAGTTGTAATAGAAATCAATCCCACCTACTATAGCTCATCGTCCTCAGGATAATTTTTTCCCATATAGTAAGTAGAATTCAAACACAAGAAAATGCTTTAAAAGGAAGGGAAGTGAAATGACATAGAGAGAACAAACAATAAATCTTGCATGAATTTACACTTAGAATGGACATGTGTCTCCGTCTCTCAACATTTCTAATCACGTTACCTGACTGTAAATTTCTCTTCCATTTTCTTCAGAAGAATGTGAAAAAGCATAAGAACATAGATGACAATATTGATATGATATGTATTACAGTAAAATTTATTCCTGAAATCATACCATTATGATAAAAACAGTGAACTAAGAGGAAGAAATCACTACGGGGAATCATGCCTACATTATAAACGTCATCTTGGCTTCAAATACCTCAAAACTTGTTTAGCAATGGAGCGGCTCCACTGGGGTTTTAGAGCTTCATCCTAGGTTAACCAGTGCACTCTTTTCAATGCATTTCACAAAACCAAGTCCACTCTTTCTTAAAAACAGTGTTAAATATATTACAAATAAGGTATGGCATTATCAGTCATTGCTGAACAAACAATATCAGCAACACCACCTCTTCAGTTATGTTAATGTTTGCACTACAGCTGCAAATTAAATTAACAAGCTATTATGATGACACAGTATTCAGGAATGGTTCCATTTGCAGTTCTTCATATGCAGAAAAATTGTTATTTTTTTCTCAAGCATTTCATTGTTTTTTTCAAAGCATCCAACAGCATTTCGATGCTTCACAAGCATTTCAAAGCAAGTGGAGCATCCAACAGTTTATTTTTTGTTAAAACAGATACAAAAATAATGAGAACTGTACACAATTTTTAAAGCTTTGAAATGCAATAATATTATAGTGAAAACGCTTTTGTCAAGAATTTCTATACTTTATTATTCCTCCATTTTGCGTTCAGATGAGGGACTGTTTCTACAAATTAACTGTTGTGAAATTATATTACTTTCAAACAATTACAAGCAGATTTTAACATATAACTGCAATGAAATCAGCTTACCATACTATTATAGTATCTTCTTTGTAAGTATTGCATATAAATAAAGGATCCTCAATATATATATGTCCTCTATTTGATTTCAAATTGACAACAGCAGCATTAGTTTCTCATTTTACATTGTCTCTTATGTCTATCTCTCCCCTCACCTCGCCGTTGTTTTGGCTGCATCACCTTGAATAGGAAAAACCTCGGAATATTTACACTGCATTTTTTCCTTTAGATGACAGATTTGGAACTAGCCATAATTATTCATGAGTTTATGAACTAACTACGACCTGATTTTTGTGAAGTGTACTACATGCATACACTAAATCAAATCAGTAATGTAAACATCTGGAAATGTGTCCAAGAACGAGTTGAAGAGGGGTAAAAAAGGATACTGAGAAAAATGATAGTGTCCCACAAAGAACTAACCAGCAAAGGCCCTTCAAGGGTGAGAGACAGAGTGCATGCCTTGTGATAAAACGTCAAGAGAGCTTGGTCTGCTTAGTCTAGTGAAAGAAGGACTGAGGGATGATCGAACAGCAACACACCACTCCTTTTGAAGGACACTTACATTGATGGCAGAGTCAAATTCTCCTTGGGAGTGGCAAGTGGAGCCCCATAACAAAAGGTTAACATGAAAAATTGCCCTTTAAGAGGCACAGTCTTGGAAAAAAGTTCTTCACAAGGATAGTAGTGCAGAAAGGCCGCAGTATTGCCATTCCTGGGGGTTTTCAGGACTCAGCTAGACAAATTCACAGATGACCAGATGTACTGCTGGTGATAATCTGCTTTAAGCACAAGGTTAAACTAAATCACTTCAACAGGCCTCTTCCAACCAATGTGTCTGTCTTTCTTTGAGTGTGCATCCCAATAACTAACTTCTCCACAAACACTTGACAAATCAAGAACTGGCATTTTGATTATCTGGTTCTGAGTTCCCAGGAAACTTCAGAATTAATTTTGATAGCAGCTCCAGGAAAAGCATTCAAAGACATGGAAGAGGATGGAGACTTAACACAAAGCAGATGATCTGGGGATTAGGTGTTTGGTATATGGTAAGCCTATGACTGACAGTCATTAGTGCACCTCTTTAATTTTTCTGCATTCTGGCACATTGTTATGCCTTGCTTTTTATGATAAAATAAAAATTTTATTCAAAGAATACTTTTAAGGCCACTATATTCACAGATAATAAGTCCCTAGGAATAAGAGTTCAGCCTGAGCCTGTTTGAAGTCCAGTAATATCCAGAGAAAATAAACACAGCTGCGTACAGACTTACTAGTGTAAGAGTGAGACAGTGAGGCAATTCCAAACACGAAGACAGAGGCATCACACATTTAGAGAAGGAAGAACCACTCCTGGAGAGAGGAGGTGCAGTTGGCTCTGTATTTAGGTCACATTTGTCTAGGCTTAACTTTTTTTTTCTTTTCTCCTCTTTCTGAAAAACTCTTTTTCAAAGTAAGGTCACCCTACTTTGTCAAACATTTCTAGAAATCCCTCAAAATACCTTCGTTACTGTCTTCCACAGAGGGATTTGAGAGATGGAGAACAGAGAGAAAAATGTGGAACTAAGGGAAGGTAAAATACTGAATGAATGGTTTGTGAATGAGTAGAGATGGTTGAGAGATATGTTGCCACAAACCCAAGAAGTTTAAGAGGGTTTCCTGTCGAAATAGCATTTCTAATTGGCTTTAAAAGAGGAAGATGCAAGTTCTGTAGAGAGCCATGCATGCAGCTGCTCAGCACGATGCAGTTTGTTTTCAAATCCTGTGTTAAGTTTCCTATTTGTTTCAAGGAGTAAAAATGGTAGAATCATAATGACACACTTTCAAAGCAACATAAGTTTTTTCAAGTGTAGTGCTTTAAAGTTTAGTGTGAAAGTTACAGACTTCAGAATTGTGTGTACTAGAGGTTTAGGTAATTCTCAAGGTAAGACTCAAACTGCAAAATAAATGAAGATCAAACTACTTAAAATTAAGATTTAAAGAAAAAACTTCATGTATTCTTCCAGGAAACAAAAGACAAGAGCATCCTTTCCTGTACATGCAGACTTGTAGATACAGACTTCGGTAATAAATCTGGGCCAAAAAAAGGGACAAAAATGCAATTTACATGCCAATAGTCTGACCTTGAGATGTATTCTTAATATGTAAGCCTATCTTACATGCATGTATCTGTCCACATGTTAAAAGCCAGAGACAGGTGAAGAATTTATGTACAAGAAAAGTCTTGTGGCCTGCACTGAAACAAGAAACGAATCAAACTGTCCAGGCAGACGTGTCAGTCTCTCTCAATGTTGTTCTTCAGTGAGAATAAGTAGATTTGCTTGCTCTTTTCTATGCTGAGGCAATCCCTTCCCCAAAATATCAACTCATACTTAAAAAGCATATGAAAAAGAAAAGTAACATTTAAGAGTACTCAAAAAGAAGTACTAGGTAACTACAAGTAACAGTTCACTGCATTACACTGTTTTAAGACTTACATATCATACATACAGTCTAGTATTATTCATTTTTTTTAATGTGGTGTCTGTTTTTCTGAAGTCTTAATAGAGCAGGGATGCTTAAACTAAACTAAACAATAGAGCTAAGATAACAATAAAAGGTATACTTCCAGTATTTTTGTACGCATATCATTTCCCAAAGACCAATTACTACCAAAATCAATTTTATGTCAATTGTCTTAGCACTGTCCGGTGTTTTTTTAAAAACACCAATATAAAGCCATCACCAAAAAGCTATTACACAGATGCTAAAGACATTCTATCCATCTTATACCAAGTAAGGATGATTCAATGCCTACCAAGCATTTATTTTCTAATTATGGAAAAATACCTGGTCTAGATTAGTCTATTATATTACCGTGCCCCTTCTTCCTCTCAGAAATCCCTCTCCAACATTTCCATATTTCACTATGCTTACATATTAGTGGAATATGTGCAATCATCCAACCATTCACTTTCAAAATTACACTGTTTTATCTTCAATATGAGACTTTTTTTTTGCAATATACTTGTTCCAAAATAATTTTATCTTTACAGCAAATGTTCTAAATACTCAAAAAAGTATTTTTAGAGTCATAATTTATTTTTAGTGATTTATGAAACAGAGCCACCTAATAAATTATTTATTTTATGCTATTTAGGTTAGAACAAAAATAACAGTATCTCCTCTAGACTTCAGTGGTGTTGGTTTAAAAATATATTGTGATGATACTTTCTCAGCTCACACTAAGCTATCCACTTATATACTGCATCGACTCGTACCAGTTATATTTTGGTTATTCCATAAGTAGAGGTAAATTCACTGAACAAATGAGGTGCGCACACAAAATATCACCAGAAAATCAGCACCTCACTATATATGACAATGAAGTGATAAAATTTTAACACTCATAGTGATAACCAAGCTAGACAAAGATGCAAATTTAAAAAGTGGCATGAAAGAACAAATGAGAAGAGGGAAAAGGAAAAAATAGTTGGTAGCAGGATACCTTCTTTTGTCTGTTTTCAGCTGCAGCCAACTGAGCCGACATTCTTTCTTGCATTTTCCTGCAGTGAGCCATAACAGCTTCTAAAATGGACAGAGGGTTCATGCATATTGGCTTCTTTTCTTTATCACCAGCACCTGCCTCAAAGTCCCTCTGAAGAGCCAGAAATGGGTCACTCAGATTAAATCTTCCATATCGCTCCTGGATAAAAACCTCTTTGCGCCGGGCCTAACAAAAAAACCAAACAAACAGACAAAGAAATAAAACTAAATGCATTCTTTGGAGTACATCCACACAAAAAAGAGACTTAAACCACAGGGAAAGTTATGTTTGTGGTTTTAAAATATTTTCTTTAGGTATTTGTTTACAATCTCTCAAAGAAATAGTCAGATATGTTGCACACAGATTTCATTATAGTCTATACAATTCACTACACAAAAAAACCTCTTCCCCTCTTCACTTCAATACAGAACCATCAATTTGGAGCAGTTTCAGAAATACCACAAAAATAACATCTTGCAAATTGGCTGATAGACAGAGAGGAAAGGGAAGAAAAGCATTCTAAAATAAAGTTTTCTATTTCTATGTATTAAAATTATGCTAGTAAAAGATATGAAAAAATGCTTTGAGTGTTTACTGCAGTACCAAAATAAGTATTTTTCCAATAAAAGAACTGATGGTATGTTTGCACATACTGAGATTTTCATAAGTAACAGAAGACAAGCAGAGAGCAAAAATACAACCAAGGCTTTACTGAAATTAAGACACTTCTCATCTCTCTGTTCAGGAAGAACTTCATAATCATATGTTTCTCTATACCACTATTTAAAAATATAATCATATTTCCAGATTACAGTACAACACTTTATTGTCATAACAAAAAATACTACACCTTAAAGATCAAAGTTAGCTTTGCTTGACAAATTTTTGGTTCTTCAGCCCACTATGAAAACAAGATCAGTTTCAGAGAAGGTATTTTTATACATTTAATACACAGCACACGGGAAGGCCACAGATAAGTACTGATTTCTAACAGTCTTCATAGAAAATATTGTTCCAAAATCTCAGGCTTAAGACCCATCTAATTTGGGGGTGTGGTGGGGTGGAGTGGAGAAAACCAAACAAAACCCACCACACCAAAAAGCCCCACCAGAAAGATACAGTGATTTCTAAAATTTTGTTCTGGTTTTGTCATTGCACACATAACTGAAAGCAGAAGGAAGCAAGCCAAACGATTATAGCACAGATTTTGGAAGAAAATGAAGGCTCGTACCTTAGAAATTATAACAGTCACCGGAGCAGCTCTTTAAAGAGGTATGTCTCAAAAAAAAAAAATCAGAAAAAAATACCACAGTGCAGAAAACCACCATCAGAAAAAGGAATCCCTCAAAAAATGGATAAAACAATTATCTGTGATTTTGTTCAAATTCAGTTTTGAAGAATAACTCAAAAAAAAAAAAGAGGAAGAATAAGCCAATTCTGAGACACAAAAGAGGAGGAACAGGCCTAATGGTTACCAAATGGGTTAGCAGATCATTTGGAAAGCCTGAAGTTAAAATTGTAACATGAAAAGGTCATAAAAGGTAACACAAATTTCAGGGCATAAGAAACCAAAGAATAACATAAGAACTATGTTAGAAAAACTCTCCAGAGACTAACAAATAACATACCTTAGCGAATGCCCAACTTTTTCTTATATACTGTCTCCAAAATGGAAATGTTGTGGGAGATTAGAAGGCAAAAGAGAATTTGACTGCAACAGAAATAAGTGTGCCTACATACTGTGATTCTTGAAACACTTTTAGTCTATTCTTCCATCTGACAGTATAAATTAGAACTTGAAAATATTTATTAAAAAAAAATAGGCTTTTGGGGCATAACTTCAGAAAAAGCTTGTAGAGTTCATTCAGATCTAAACTCTCGCTAGGCTTACAAAGTCAGGCAGTAGTTGGTTGAAGAGACAAAAGAAAGCTGCTAGAACCCGGTTATTTTTTACAAATTACCTTGCAAATAACCCCTAATTAGTTTAATATTTTAATCCCTTAATATTTAACTTAGATTTTAAAATAAAAGAAAACAAAATAGCTAGTTCCAAAGGTAATATCACAAAGCCAGGTGGGGAGGGACTATAATTGTAGCTCCTGGTTCTGTATACTGAAGTTACAAGATGGTATGCATTTTAGGAATTCAACCTTCCTGTGAGGGAAACAATCAAAACTAAAAACCTGACCCTAAATGGATTAAAGTGCTAAGCAGCCAAACAAGATGACAAACCCAAGCAGGTTAAGAATTTAAATGGAGGTTGAGGCACAATCCATATATAAATTATCAGCAGTGTAAAAGCACTTAATTTATATAAAGAAAGTGAACTATCAAAGTAAAGGAAGTAACACTGATGTAGCCATTCAGCTATAAATAATAAAAAAAAAAGGACCACCACAGCCTCCATCCTAAATCTAGAGACCAACAGCAAAAAGAGACGTCAAGTAGATTAACTGATCTTAGATGCAAAGGCAACCACTCGTGCCTTTAAGGAAACACAGGTAGACAACCAGTGAAATAATGTGTATTTTCCAGTTTTTTGTATGATCCACAACTCGCTGTCCTCTTGGCACATACTGTATCTATGCAATGCAAACAGGTCATAATCTCAGATAAAGCTGAAACAGCAAAATTAGAGGAACTTAAAGATAGGGGATGCATCAATGATGCTCTCCTGCCAAGAGACTTTCCTCCTCCTTTTTAACAGTTTTGGTGCTGCTACTTTGGAATTGGAGTTGTTTAATAATGGCCCTGAAAGTATCATACAGATAAAGAGAAAAAATTATCCCAGAAGTGAGTTAGAATAGCTCTTCAGGGCCACTGACTTCAGCTAGAATTTAAAAAAAGCAGTCAACAGTGGTGATCATCTGATTATCAGATACAGAGACAGTTGAGCTTGTGCTATCAGTCTGGACTGCAAAGCAATGGTCTAGAGAATGAAGAACAACTACTAAGAAGAAAATTAGCTCCATCCCAGCTGACAGCAGGACAAACACCTTGCCAGGATACTCCCAGGCCCATCATCCCATCCCAGGCCTGTCTCCGCCAGCCCAGAGGATCACAGAGACACACCATGGCAAGCAGAGACCCAAACTGAGGACTCCTGAGGAATGAACACCTTGTCTCGGCTCTTCCCAAGGTGTCCCAGGAAAGCCTCAGCTCCAATGGGCACAGAAAAGGTGAATAAGAAGTGTCAGTTTAGTTATCCAACACAAGGCTTATGGGGCATCCAGTAACTCCATGTATCCACAGGATACTTGGCTAGATGGACCTCAGATCTGAAGTGGTTTGGCTGTTATGTCCTTAAACATAGCTCACATAAAAACAAAAGACTGGACCAGAAAAGCAAGAGCAACAGCATTTTGACTATACTGAAGTCTCAACAGATAACATAACATCCATCAACATTTGTCTATATTCTCAATTTTTATTGTTCTCTCTTAGAAACCAGAGTGTTGGTCCTAAGACCCATCTCATAAAAGACACTACAGTGAACTCTGGCTATCTATGCTCTGTACCCAAGAAGACTTTTTGATCAGGGCTGAATGTTAATATCACTTCATGTTCCCAATTAGCCTCAGACAAATTGGCAGGGGTGAACAGAACTATGTGTAATCTCCATCATCTCCTCCTAGTTGAACACGTGTCAACAGGCATCAGGCACTGCCACAGTCTTTCATTGTACATGAGACTTAGTACTCTGTTAATCTGAAGTCCAGTATTTCTTGGGTATTTCTGGAATTTAGTTGTCATGTCACAGAAAAATAAAAATACTGAGTACTTTAAATAAAGATGGTTTGAATAAAATAACACAATAAAAATACATTGCAAAGAAAAGCACTGAACAGTGAATGTCAAAACACTAACTGAGGGTGTCAAGACAATAAAAGAAGTGCACCAAAGCACCAGAGGCTTTCACAAGTATGGCATTGTACCATTTCTACAGCAAGAACAGCAAACCAATAAATGAATATTCAGCACTGAGAATACCTGTAAACATATTTTTAATGCCTCTTTGGCTTTTCAAAAAAATATTCAATTGCTTTTATGTCATAAGAGGTTAGGAAGCCAAACATAGTCTGACAGGAAAATGAAAAGGTTTGTTAACTTTAACATGAAAACTCTACTTAGATAATCCACTTTCCTGTTACCTTATTGATAACTGGTTTTTAAATTTAAAACTTTTAAAAGCTGAAGAAATATACCCTTTTGGATAACACGCCATAACATAGTTGAGTGGGGTTTTTTAAGTCAGAATTAAATACAAAATCTTCTTATAAATCATGCTATTTTAATTTCTTCTGAATCATGCTAAGCATCTACATACTTTACAATGTATTCTACTGACAATGCAAATAGCAAGGGATGTCAGAAGGTGATATTATATGACTATCCACAGTAAAATTTAAGCAGATTAATATTAATACTAAATGCTTAATATAGTAAATCACTTCCTCATTAAAATATAGTACATAAGCTTAGAAGAGTAAACATAAATAATGCACACCCACTGAAAGTGAAAGCATCGCAGCTCTTCTTGTACATCAATATCTATTTGTCATGGTTTAACCCCAGCTGGCAAATAAGCACCACACAACTTCTCACTTGCTCCCCCGCGGTGGGACGAGGGAGAGAATCGAAAAAGTGAGAAAACTCCTGGGTTGAGATAAAAACAATTTCATAGGTAAAGCAAAAGCCGTGTGTGCAAGCAAAGCAAAACAAGAAATTAATTCACTACTTCCCACCAGCAGGCAAGGGTTCAGCCATCTCCAGGAAAGCAGGGCTCCATCATGTATAACAGTTACTTGGGAAGACAAACGTCATCACTCCAAATGTGTCCCCGCCCCTCTTTCCTTCTTCTTCCCCCAGCTTTATAGCTGAGCGTGATGTCATATGGTATGGAATATCCCTCTGGTCAGTTGGGGTCAGTTGTCCCAGGGGTGTCCCCTCCCAGCTTCCTGTGCACCCTCAGCCTACTCGCTGCTGTGGTGGTGAGGAGCAGAAAACGCCTTGACTCTGTGTAAGTGCAGCTCAGCAATAACTAAAACATCCCTGTGTTATCAACACTGTTTCCAGCACAAATCCAAAGCATAGCCCCATACTAGCTACTATCCCATCCAAAACCAGCGCACTATTATAATCCCAACATGAAAATTTATGTCAAATTTGCAAAATGCCAAAAATGTACTTCAAAATGAAAACAAAGTATTTAAAAGAAAATGCAATCTGGGTATTTTGCAATGAACTACAGAACTTCATGGAGCATTACCAAATCACGGGATATTCATTTGAAGTTTTCCAGAAATTATATCATTAGCATGAATGAGAACTGCTGACATTTTAACATACATATAACATTATTATTAGAAATCTGGAGTTAGCCCCCCAAAAATAAATTTCCAGGCTACTACAGAAATTATCACACATAGACACTCACTTAAGTATTCTTTTTTAAAACAAAAGAAAGAATAGGAACAGAATGGAGCATGCTCTTTGCCAGACATTATCTCCACAGTAACTCATCCTTTTCTGCTAAACCACTTTTAAGCTGAATTTTAAACTTAATTTTTCAGCTTAAAATTGGCCTGACTTAGGCAAAGAATACCTCTTCCACACTTGCCTGCCAGAAGGAGAGGTATAAAAAGAAAAGGAAACAAAAGGGAGCAACGAGTTTGAACACCATCAGCTTGACAATAAAACACAAGTCTGAATGTATATAAATTACATCTTCCTGCAGAAGGAAGTGCCACAGTCACTTATTTCTCCTGCTGGCATGCTTTAGAGTGAAAATCATGTATTTTCAGAGGAACAGAAATGTTTTCAGTGCAACACTGTGTATGTCTAAAGGACACCTGTGGCATCTGGCTCTAAGAGACCACAGATGTAAAAACACTTAATTTGTGGATCCTGGAGCCAGGTGCTTATTCTTTTGGCTTAAGCAACATAGTAGAGCCTTTGGGCACGCCTAAGAGCATAACTTCCTGTATGTGAATGAAATACATCATAAAAATGTAGGTGCCTATTGACTCCACCAGGCCACAGTTCCACAAGGCAAAGTCTTCCACAGCAACAGCAGACTAAATTACTGATGTCCTGCTCGTCCACCCTCCATTGCCACGCAGCATTCACTCTCTGATACTAGGAAAGCTCCCCGTGGGGCAACTCTGATAACAGGGCAAAGGGAAGACACAAACAACAATCTTCTTTTCCTTGACAATTTTTCTGCAGGATCCATTCCACAATCTTCACAGGGCAGCCGACAAACAGATGTGCCAGCACATGTAAGAGAGAAGGATGTTGCAATGTGGTAACAAATTGTGGAAGAAAGGGAAAAAGAAGATAAATCACAATACCTTAAGCTAGTATTGTTACCAAAGAGTATCTCTCATGAAGCTAATGCTGGATGTGTATAATCTTTTGGGTTTTTTTTACATGATTCCTCCAGCCCCTAAATAATACTTCTGTCACTTTGCACTTCACTAAAATACATCAGATGGGAGAAACAGGAATACTAGAATCAGAAAATCATCTGTCAGCACTGAATTTCAAGTCAAAAGAGCTAGTAGCAATATCAAAATATCTAGTTTTTATGGTGTCTATTATCTGGGGAATGTACAGTCTAGTGTCATATGGGTAATTAATTATTTAAAATAGTCCCTGCATAATTTGGTGGCTGTGCTAAAACAGCATTAGCAGTGCCTCATATATTAACTTCAACTGCAGAGCAATATATATAGAAAATAATATTTTAAATTATTCGTGAATAATTAACTGAATGCATTTTCAAACAGGACATTTTCAAAACCAGACAGAATACACAGCCACTGTAGGAGGTAATCATGACTGCTGCACTGTGAAAGCGGCTATATGAATTTATAAACCATCATCTTTATTTTTCTGTACATATCCATCTGCAGAGCAACTAGTCTTTTAAGGGAAGGATTGAGATTCAAAGTATTTAAAGGTATAAAAAGATGTCCATGGGAAATGATACTTTTTGCAGCCTATGCCAGTGGTACACAAAATAATGATTTAAGCTAAATCCTCCAACAGGTAACTGCTAATGAAAACTGATAGTAAGCCTACACAAATCAAGCGAAAATTTCTAAAAACAAAGAAGAAAACCTTTTAAATGGTTAATTAATGAAATTCACTACTGCAATATGGTAAAAGCTTAAACTTATTTACAACAGCTTTTTAATTCAGTCCAATAACAACATCACATTTATACAGAGCTTTTAAATTCTTACACAGGCTCTGAAAGATTAAACAAGAAGACTAAAATAAGAGTGCAACTACCACTTAAAAAGAATTAAAACTCAAAGTTTATTTATGGACAGGCTGGTTTATAGCATTATGTTAGATCAAGGATGGACTAGAAGTTTTTACAAAAAAAAAAATACAGTAGAACTGAAAAACATCTTCAGAGAGGAGTGACAGATGATCAAAAAGGTACAACACAGATTCTCTTCAAGGAAGAGCTGAGTAGAAAGAGGATTTTTCACTGTGAAACAGAGACAACCATGGAGAAACATGCTTGAGGTCTGCACAGTGACTGGACCAGTAGCAATGATCCCATGATCTAATGAGGGAAATTTGAGTTGGACACAAATTCTTCTCAGTGAGAGCAGATAAGCACTGGAACGTGTTGCCCTCTGTCGTTGGGAGATTTCCAAAACTAGATTGGATAAGGCCATCAGCAACCTGATCCATGTTTGACGTTAGTCCTGCTTTAAGCAGAAGACTGGACTGAATGATCTCTCGAGGTGCCTTCCAACCTAAATTACTCTGATTAGTGACGACTTCTAGGACTGCTGTTTTTTATCTTGTAGATGCTAGCAATCTTCTCAAGTAACAAATGACAGAAATAACCTCTTAGAGGAAGGAAAATAACTGGTGGAAAAAGTCTTATGTCTTGCTTAGGATCATGAAAATAATTTTTATGACTTAGAAAACAGAACTTTTAGTTTGTGATATTTTCAAAAATAAAAAATCAGCACTGAACAATCCTAGGGATTATGTAGCTGTGCAACACAAGGGGAAGGTTTACTCTCAAGTTTTCTCTCCTAAGTCTGCAGCCAACAAGAATCTGGAAGATCCGGCTGTAAGATAAACTCATTCTTTTATTACTCTCTCAAGGAGTCTGTCTCCTACCACATACAGCAAGACACCTCATTCACCCCTACACCAACTTTTTTCACACTGTTCAAGTCACCTCTGTGCATCTATCTGCCAGCTCCCTCCTGGAGACTTCCATCTCTCACACTGACCCTTTGCAGTCACTGACCCCATTTAGCTACTGGCAGATGAAGACTGGCAGCGGGGTGTGCAGGGAGAAGAACAAAAGGAGTGGAGGTATCTGGATGATGGGCTGTGGGAAAAGCTGCAAATTCAGTGTAAGAACTGGCCTGCAGTCACTTGTTTCTTGTGTTCCACTTCAGAAGAAGAAGAAAAAAAAAAAAATAAACCTATATCCAGTGACCAAACTGGGAATTATGAAGTCTAATTAGATTTTCGCCCCCCCTGTTATTGAAACAGGAATGTAAGGGGGCAGGGAGTCCTTCACATAGCATCCATCTTACTGTGGACTTAAAGCTAAAAGTATAAAAAAATAAGGAAAAACAAATATGACCAATTAATATATGTCAGAAATAAGCTCAATAAGGAAAAACAAAAAATTAATCATATAAGTTATACTGTTAGTTTTCTTTCTCTAACAATCTATATTGATCTTAGTTGCACACAGTTGCTGAAATGAGATTTCATAATCAGCTTACATAATCAGTAACAGAATATATAAGCAACAGTATTTTTAAGGTTAATATTGCATTTTTCCCTCAATGTATGTCAGAGTTTCCTCTTCATTTACCTGCCAAGTAAAGAGTTCAGCAAGTCCACGTCTTCCATACAGAAACTGATGATAAATATAAAAAATAGGACTGCATGTCCTACACTGCTGTGGAACAATGGAACTGAACTAAAGCTGCCCCACAACCCTTAAACAAAATTTCCTTCCTTTCAAGAGCATTTGTTCCTCCGATTAATTTCCTTTTCCACTTATATTAAAATTGTTTCAACAGATGTTGATCAGTTCATATAATATTTTCTCTTGACATATGTATTAGGGAGTGGTAAAAAGTTTTCTAAAATTAACCAGCAGAGAAGAGGAGGCAGTAAGAGCTTATATTATGCTATGTCAAAGATGGGAGTGAGCCCTTCATTCTAAATAAAACTGAAAGGTTAATTGATTTTTTAAGAGAGGAAGATGACTGAATGAAAACTTGTTTATAAATTTTATTCAGTGGCATTATACCATATATCTTGAAATGATTTACTGGAGCTATTCATCTAAGCAAAAGAGAATTATCAATGAGTGCATACTCATAATAAAAGCAGTACTTTCAGAGATACCTGCAAAATACTGAGGTGGAGTGGGGGACTGATGTCTAAGTATAATTAGTTAAGAATGGTTCTTTAAAGAATGGTAGCAATTTTGTTACAAATAGGGCTTGGGGGCTTTTTTTGGCATTTCTTCATTTTTTTTTTTTAATGCAGATGTAAATTAATGTTTCAAAGTATCATATAAGATGTTCCTTCCATATAAAGTTTTACAGAACAAACTACAAACGGAAATGTAAACATCAATAACTGCTGAAGAACTGGTATTCTGCAGCATGATTTCTGTCAATGAACACGCGATGCTCAATTTCTCTTTATAACCTTAACTACTCTATAAATTCCTTTCTTCTCCTGTGACAGTGCTTTTCTGCCTTTGCTACCTATGCAAAGTCTGAGTGAATTAGATTTTAATGAACTCAATATTATGTGAAAAATATTTGAACAATACATTAAAACTGTTTGTTTCCATGATAAGTGTTAAGTACCATAAGACAAAAACTTGTGTGTACGCTTTAAGGATGTTATTGAGGCTGAAAAAATTGGAAATTCTCTGAAGAAGGCTGATGATCAAAACAGGCTGCTATTTCAAGAAGGGTGAAAACAGTAGAAAGAATTGTGATATAGGAGGATGCAATCAGCAAGTTAAACAAAACCAACAAAGAGGTTGATTATGCTCTGACAGACCTATCTAATTGTTTCATACTATTAAAAATGCTCTTTTCAGATGACTGATCTTTCCTGATCGTGACTGTGAAAGAATTCAAGTCTTTTGGTAGAGGTACTAATAAAGAAAAGAAAATATACTGGTTTAGTAATTTTAAATGTAAGGCACACATACTCATAAAAAGCATTCAAAACTATCTTTGAGCAGTGTCTCATAACAGTCATAAGCCATGCAAATATATCAGTGAAATTCATTACATTGAAGTAGGCTGCATGAAAGTGGAGATAAAATCAGTTTTTCTGGAAAAGTTACCCCACGCATGAACCATTAAAATAAGAGTAACAACAAAAAGTTGCATTATTCTCTTATTCACAACAACCCATAGAACTTTTCCAAAAAATTGTAATTTCCAAAGTGTCCCTTTCAGAATCACATAGCTTTAAATCCAAGCTTTTAAAAAGCATTTTTCAAAGTAAAAAGAAAGCTCTGAATATAAGACTGTATGTTGTTTTACAAGGCTAACCTCAGTACTTTCCATTTAAGAAGATATACAAAAACATAATTTTAAGGCATAAAAGGTCAGATATTACCCAGTAGCTGATGAAAACAACAGCAAACCAGATTTTTTCTATTTCATACAAAGTATGCAAATATTGCAAAAAGCTGTACAATTTCCTCTTCCCTGCACTAAAAAGCAGACTGTAAAAAGTACAACATGCCTAACAATTAATTCAAATCTCTTTGTGTATAGGAAGTCAAACATTTAATTAACACTTAAACAATCCTGACTTACAAGATAACAGAAATCACCGAAGAAGAATTATACAACCAAGGTAATGATCAAGCCTGAATTTCCTTAGGGTTCTGACTCCATAAAAGAGAATATCACCCAATAGCACCAGTTTACTATTACCTAAATATGGCTAAGCAGCACAATGTCCTTCCCCTTCTCCCTGTTACCTGACAAAAAACTCCATGAAAGAAAGAAGTACAGATAGGACAGACAGACAAATGCTTCCAATTCTTCATTACTATTTTTTTTTGCTTACAGTAATGAAAATCCACTATTTTGAGGTTGTGGTTTTAAAAATGAAAAGGTCATATTGCAAAGCTAAGATCAGTTACTAACAGATCAGTACCAACCACAAAAAACCAATATAGCCAATGTAAAATATTCTTCACTTCTTATAGAATCATAGAATGGTTAGTGTTGGAAGGGACCTTCACAGGTCATCTAGTCCAACCCCCCTGCAAGAAGCAGGGACATCCTCGACTAGATCAGGTTGCTCAGAGCCTCATCCAGCTTGGCCTTGAATGTTTCCAGGGATGGGGCATCCACCACCTCTCTGGGCAACCTGTTCCAGTTCTATCACCCTCATTGTAAAAAATTTTTTCCCAATATCTAATCTAAATCTACCTCCCTCTATTTTGAGACCTCTATTTTTTTATATTTTTGCAGATATAAAAGGTGAAACTCAGGCCTTGCACTAAGTTTCTAAACCAGGAAGGAGAAAAATCTCAAGTCGTGAAACAACACGTGTTTTTAATTGAGAAGAGCCATACAGATGTTCTACATAAAGATGACATTAGACTTGTTTTATGACAGCTTTGTTGTATGATGCTTAAACATTTGAAAGTTATAGGCTAATGTTTTATAAGGAAGTATGCCTGCTTGATGCTCTGATTATCTAACCACCCAGACATTTATTATTTCTGAAAATAGTACAGATTTTACTACTGATAATGAGTCTCAATGGATAGTAAAGACTTGAGTTTTCTGGTTATTTAAATAACCATTTGTCATATAGATTTTTTTTGCATGTCCAAATTTATAATTCAAATTCATGCAAATCAATTCATAATTCTTTACATGGAAATCTGTCAGCCATTCTTCTGAAGTACTGAAGGAAATCTGACTTCACCTCTAACAGAAAAGAGAGCACTTTAACCTAAATGCTTAGCAGTTTAAAAGTTTCTTCAACTTAGTAACAGACAAAACATACTAAAGGCACAACAGAAAAATTTTAACTAAATCAATGTGTTTCTTTTTCATTTATAGCATTTAGATTTTCCTATTTTAAAGCTATCAAAATCTCACTTAAAATATCATCCCATTACTGCATGGACATTACATGATTACCAAACTTTAATTATTTTAATGAAAAGGCATGTAAATTATGAGTTTACAATGCAGCCATCAGGCACAGTCAACATGGCTTCACAAAGAGAAAGTCCTGTTTAACTGTTGATGTCCTTCTATGATAAGGTCACCTGCCCAGTGGATGAAGGGAAGGTAGTGGATGTAGTTCTTCTGGATTTCAGTAAGGCTTTTGACACTGTCCCTCACAGCATCCTTCTGGACAAGTTGTCCAACTGTGGGATTACCTGGTTCACAGCGCACTGGGTGAAGAACTGGACAAACGGCAGAGCTCAAAGGGTTGTAGTGAATGGGGTGACATCTGGCTGGCAGACGGTCACCAGTGGGGTTCCTCAGGGTTCAATTCTAGGGCCAGTTCTGTTCAATACATTTATCAATGATCTGGATGCAGGAGTTGAACGCACCATTACCAAGTTTGCTGATGGTACCAAACTGGGAGGTGCTGTTGACTTTCTTGAGGGACAAGAGGCCTTGCAGAGGGATCTAGATAGACTGGAGCACTGGGCAATGATTAACGGGATGAAATCTAACAAGTCAAAATGCTGAATTCTACACCTAGGATGGAGTAATGGCTGACACAAGTATCAATTTGGAGAAGAGTGGATGGAGAGCAGTCCGTTAGAAAGGGATCTGGGGGTGCTGGCTGGCAGCAGGCTCAATGTGAGTCAGTAGAGTGCCCTGGCAGCCAAGAGGGCAAATCACATCCTGGGGTGCATCAAACACAGCATAACCAGCCGGCCAAAGAGGTGATTGTCCCGCTGTATTCAGCGTTGGTGCAGCCTCACCTGGAGTACTGTGTGCAGTTCTGGGCCCCACAATTTAAGAAGGATGTGAAGGTCCCTGAATGTGTCCGAAGGAGAGCAGTGAAGCTGGTGAAAGGGCTGGAAGGAGTCCTGTGACAGGACAGGACAGGAATGTCCTGTGAGGAGTGCCTAAGGACTCAGGGTTTGTCTAATTCGGTGAAAAGGAGGCCAAGGGGCAACATCATGGCTCTCTACAGCTTCCTGAGGAGGGACAGGGAGGTGCTGATCTCTTCTCCCTGGTATCCAGTGATAGAACACATGGGAATATTTCAAAGCTGCACCAAGGAAGGTTTAGACTGGATGTCAGGAAGCATTTCTTTACCAAGAGGGCGGTCAAACAGTGCAACAGTCTTCCTAGAGAGATGGTTGACGCCCCAGGACTGTCAGTCTTTTAGAGGCATTTGGACAATGCCCTTAATAACATGCTTTAACTTGGTCAGCTCTGAATTGGTCAGGCAGTTGGACTAGGTGATCATTGTAGGTCCGTTCCAACTGAAATAGTCTTCTATTCTATTCTGTTCCACTCTATTCTACTCCCTCAGTAGAGGAGAGTTCTCCCCTTTCCTGCTTGTTTTAAGCATGATTCCTTCCAGGGCAGAGACAAATCTTCTCCAGCTTAAGGACAATGCTCAAATCTGAAAATGCTACTTCTGAGTCCAGGGTTCATCACTGAAATTGGACTGAGTTTCTAAATCATAGCCATTGAAAAAAACGATCATTGTTGTAATTGCTCTGTCCTCTCTCTGTACAGTACAAAAGTATCTTTCATTTTCCATACTCCATTGCTTCAAGGGATTTTCCAGGAAATAAATCCACCAGACTGCAGCGGCACCTGCACCTCCACGCTCCAGGAATCACAGGTGCCTTTCTTCCAAAGGCAAAGTGGTTTCAGGATGGTGTTAGTGGAAGTCAGACTCTGGTGTCAAAATTTTGGTGCCCTCAAACTTAGTAGATGAAACATTCAGTTTGTGTAAACCAAGACACATCTACCAAATGTGGCAGAGACTGGTGCTATCCAAACTAGGAGCAAAAAGCTGCCTCGTGGCAAGGCCAGGGAGATGTCACTGAACCTGTTTTCTCATCTATGTGGAAGAATTAAAATCTCCTCTTTGCCAGTATGGCTGCAGCTCAGGAGATTGCATGAGTCTGTCTTCCTACCCCACCAAGGATGGTCCTTCAGCATGAACTTAAAGCAAAGTGTTAAACCTCTGCTTAATTGCTGTCCTGAAATGAAAGCTCTTTCTTGAATGCAACCCCAAACACATATGAAGATTAGTTAGAGGTTTGTCAGTCTTCTGAAGAATAGAGGTGTTTACGGTTTGTTATATAAGAATTCGGGGTGGCGTAGAGCCCTCATCGAACAGGTGAAACGGCACCTCCACCCTGCAGCTGCCGGAGTCAGCAGTGCATTACCCTTGGCACAGCAGCCGGTATTCTTTATGCCCTGCTCCACCTGGGTCAGGCTGCCCCCAGCACCTGCGCTCACCAGCAAGCTTCTCTCTCCCCAGGAGGAGAAGGCAGATGACTTCAGGCACAGGAATACAACTTGGGGAACTGCTGCGTATGTATTTTAGCAGTGTATTCTGCTCCTCGTGGCCAGCAAACATTCCCACTGCATGTCACTGAGGTGTAAGTAGCCTCAAGATTTCTAGAATAATGGAGGCAGATTTTCCTTGCCTTTTTTTTTGTTTGTAGCCAACAATCCTACATATGAGCTATTTTTAAGAAGAGACACAAGACATTTCTGTTCTTCAGGTGCTTTCGATGATTACTTTGCTTTGTGACAATTTCATTTACAGAACCTTACTGAACTCAACCTACTCTTTAGTCAATGAATAGATTTATAATGACACTTCTATAGTTGAGCTTAATAAAAGTCAGATTAAACACAACAAAACAGTGTCTTACCCTCTGCCCTGAACTTATTGAAAAGGAAATGTTTTCTAACACAGCAGCTCCTCCTTCACTGTATTTGGCCGTAAGATCCTTCACAGTCATTTGGCCCCCGGATGGCCAGTTCTTCTCTCCCTTCACATGCCTGTTTTCAATTACAAGGGCATCTGAAAGCTGGTTATTCTTCTCTGGCTTAAGGTTTTTTGTCTCTTCTGTTGGCAAGTCAATGAATTTAAATATTCGTCCAACAGACCGCATCTAGGAATCAAAACAAACAGTATTCTAATTGTAATTAATACTTAGCTATCAAAACAAATTAAATTAAATTATTCCTAATTCCTAGCCAGAACAGTGAGTCTCTTTTTTGTGTAAATTATACCATGATATCATTTTCAAAGGTAGGATACTTCTTGTATCAAGCTCTAGATTCTTTTGCTCTTATACTGCTTACATTGGTCCAACATGTGATTTCATTTGCTTCCTTTTTACATGGACACAGTAGCTCTTTCTACCTTTAAAAATGTATTTTGAAAACTGTAGATGACCCGTATTTATGAAAACAAAGTACTATCATGAAAATAATCTCGGAGTCTTCAACTCCTTCCTCCTGTAGGAGGTTGCCCAACCCAAAAACTGGAGTTCCTTGAATAATGATTGATCTCCAAAGATCAGCAGACTGTGTGGAATTTGAAAGATGGAAAGTAGTAGCATCAAGTAAAGAGGAACAATCATCAGACATAAACATCTGCATATTTATGAGAAATTATCTATAGTCTTTACCAAAAAATTAGTAAGAAGTTCCATGATAATTAATTTTATATCTGTAATGATATCTATTAGGTGAAATAATCAAGTCCTGTAGTTTATAAACTTGAGACAGAAGTTGCTAGTAGCAGTCTTCGTGAATTTTCAAAGGAGCATGGGACTAGAAGGGATCCTCTTGATCTTGGTGTTTTGGTTTTTTTTTAAATGAGTCAAGGGTGAATTCATAAACAGTTAATTCATCTCCTTCACTAGAACCTTACTGCTCAGGTGGTCAGAAAACATATTTTTAAGTCTATGGACCAGTCTGTTCTTGTAAATTAATTAATTTTAAATTCTAAATAGTTCTTTTTCCTAGCTGCTTTCCCCATTAATTTATGGAGGGCTAGCTTAGATCCCGTCACCCTTTGTTCTCCAGGACTAAAGAAAATCCAGGTTTAAGCTTCTTTCTTAACATATGTTCTCCTTCTCCAAACATCCCAGTTCAAATTAATCTTTCCTGTCTGACCAGAATGTACACAGTATTTTGGATGGTGTTTCACAAGGACATGGTACAAAGGCACTGATGCTTTCCTATCTATATTAAGAATATCTCGATGAACACATTCTAGGATCATATGCTCTTTCTTCACAGTCACAGCTTTCCTCCATCTTAGCCATTTCTAACCAATGAGATCCTTACTTACAGCAGAGTTTATTCTTAGCAGCCCCTAAATTCAAGCATACACTTTGGCTACTGAAATCCATTTTGTATCAGCCATTAGGTCACCTAATGCCTTTCAGCTCCCAACGTCCTTCATGCTAACATTGCCTTTCAGCTTTGTGCCTTTGGCAGATTTCTTCAACACAATTTTTTTTTTCTTTGTTGAGAGCATTAAAAAAAGATTAAAACAAGCTCAGTCAGAAATCTAATCTTTGTTGAGTAGCCTCCCTACAGCTTAATACTTACAGCTTAATGCCATTTCCTTTCTGTCCAACTCATTAACTAGTTTACAGTTCTTGTAATAATCCTGATCCCCTTCATTTATATAACTTCTGAAACAGCGCCACAGCCAGTGCTTTCCTTAAGACAAAGGAGATCTATAACATAATTTTTGTCTGGATAATAAATCATCAAACACAGTTATCAGGTTAGTCTGACACAACCCTAATGTCAGCAAACCTGAGTGAATTCACTCTGTAAGCACTGCGTCTTTGATTACTTCTTCAATTTAGTTTCTAAAGACTGCTGCCATCAGACTAACAAACTGATGACGGCATCAATGACTTCCCATTTCTTCTTCTTAAGCAAAAATGACCGTTGTTATTCTATCACGTGTCACCACCCCTGCCAGCTTGGTGGATTCATTTGAAGTGGCAATTGCCAAATCTTCCGCTTCTCAGCCAGTTCTTCCTGAACCCTATGATGGGACATCTCATCCCACCTGGTCTGCATGCTTGGGGCAGCATTGTTCCAGCCCAGTTTCACATGTTTAAGTGAAATGCCCAACTGCAGAACCCAGTCACATTTAGGTGAAGACTCTCATTTTAGATGGACTGAGTCACAGGTGGTAGATGTGTCCCTCAAGGGACTGTGCAGGAAATTTAGTGAGACCAGGATTCTAACCTAGCAGCTTCAATTACATGCCTACAGCTAGGCTGGTTTTTGCATATAATTTCCACCACAGATATTGTAAATTACATTTCTAACTTCTGCTTCACTTTCAACTCCCCAGATTAAACACTGCCCTATTACTTAAAAATGAGATCAAGTGTTCATCCAGAATTTGGGCTATTTGCAAGTCTAACTCTGATTTTTCATCTCTCTTCTCTGCTTCTTGACCTTCAATGCATGGCTTGTTTTGGTTAACTAATCCATCCTGTGGAGGTTGTAATTTCTAATATACTTTTGGAGAATGTTATTCATCCTAGTAGTCCTAGAGTCTCCAAAATTTCCTACTGTTTTTCTCCTGCTATGAAGAAAAAAAAAAATTCAGCCCCTCACTGGAAGAAGACATGACTAATCTACATTCAGGTCCCTAAACACCTTAGTCTAACAAACTTAATTAATTAGATTCATCACTTTACAAAAATTTGACCTTTGTAAACAACAAGAGTAAACTATAAGATACTGTCAATTCTTATTGGTGAGAAATTATTTAGCAAAATAAATAAATAGATAGATACCTTCATAGCTACTGCATCCAGGAGTACCTGGGCCTTATTCTTAGCATTTGTTCTTTAATCCGTATTCCCAGTAATGTATCTCTCTTTAGTGGCATTATGGAAAACCCTTTGTTTATCTTTGACCTTGTTCAATTGCTTTTGTAATTTCTTCTCCAAAGTGATTATACTTGACATATTACCATTTCTTCCTCCTTTTTGATCTAGACTGAAATACTGTTAGGTGCATTTTCCATGTGGAAGCAAATATATATATAATGCAAGGAAATATCAGGGTAATTGCGTACATCTCAGCATCTTGAAACCAACTGTGACAGAAGTTTTGAAAAGCATGCTAACACCCAAACCTATAAATTACAATTTCCACTTCAACTCTTCTGCAAGATGGAAAGGCATGGTCATCATCATGTTGATATATGAATGTCATCTCATTTTGGTGATACAAAAGACTTGGATCAGGCTGACAATTTTCCTCCTATCTGACTGTCTTTAGTAAATCCCCACAATGAGCACCATGCATTTATTTTAATTGGTGTTTCATGGTACATTTGTTTTCACAAATCTTATCTTTTTAGAAATACCGCACCTTCAGAAATGAAGGTCTTCCTTGGCTTCATCAAGAACTGTGAACTTTCGAACAGGCAAGGATCACCTGTAATTGCCCAAGAGATCCTACCATTATACTAGCTAAAATCTGTTATGAAGCCAGCTGGACAAAGAGCCTTCCCTTACAACTGAAAATTTAATCTCTGTCCCAGCTCGCCTGACAGATTTATCAGTCACATCACATATGCAGATATTTTAGACAGCTTAATACATTAAATCAATTCAGAAGGATGCTTTCCTGGTTCTGTAATTTGCATTATGATTTAGATCTGTGCAGAATGTAGCATAAATGTCAGTTACATTTTACAAAGATATCCATTCTTCTTTTCATAGGTAGAAATCTTCTGTCAGTCATAATGACAGGTATAGCGTAGGTGACAGCAAGTTTCTTATCCATTATTCCCACCAGCAATGTGCCTGCTATATTCATATTCCCTAACTAATGCTTTAGAATAAAGGAGTATATTTACTACTTTCATCTAAAAATGTCTAGAGCATAATACACTATTTTTAGCCTTGCCAAATTGTATTTTACTAAGATTTTAATAACATTACAAATTCTTTAATTTACTTTCTCATTAATATCACTTAAACTCTTCTTAATGTTGAAGGAGAATTCATAATATAATTATGTAATCTATATTTCCAGAAAGTGGAAGAAGTAATTCTTATACAAGTAATCTAATAAGATTAATTTCATCAGGCCCTATGTTCTCTTCTGCTAAAAAGAGAGCAGTTACCCTCTCCAGACCAGACACACATAGTATTCCACAGCCATGTTGGACCACCTCCTCCATAACACGCTCTCTGGAAAGCACAGTGTGTAACTGAGAGATCCTGAGAGAGCTTGGTCCAGCGGCTCATTTTGTGAAAAGACCCTGTGCATTAAGTCGGTGCAAAAACTGGGTCAATGAAGGCAGACCATGTGGTGTTACTGAGGTTTCACATCTTCTGCTCTTACATTTTGGGTGCACTTACAGGACATATACTCCTCCTCCAAACTGCAAAAATGTAATATTTAGTTCATGTCAGACTTGTACTGATTTTTTTGCTCTTTCTCACATGGCTTTGCAGGCAGAAAAGGAAATGTTCTAACAGATTTTTCTTGATTCTGTTCACTTCCAGATGACCAACATCTCACTTTGAGAATTGTCATTCTGATGCAGATTTTACAGTCAAGTATTTAGTCTGTTTAAACTGTGGAAATTAAGAGTGTTCTCAGGTTTTCTGCTGATAGTAGTAAAAAGCATATTCAGATCATGTCCTAGTTAAAAAAAAATACCCTTGAACAGGTGAAATAGCATGGGAAAATAAAAGCATGAAAACTAGCTGTAAAAGCAACATTATTTTTTACAGTACTAATTTTTTCTTTCCTCCTCTTCTCTACAGTGTACTACTTTAATTCTTCAGCATCCCTGATGTACAGGGTGGGGCACTGTGAGGTTTAGCAAGTGTGGGTTTAATATCTCTTTGGGGGATTCTTTTTATATCTCTTTACATAAGTAATCTTGGCAACAGTAAAAGCATGGCATTTTCTCTTTCCCTGATAAAAGGAACTGTCCTTCCCAGTTATAGCGCTGCTACCGCAGGATACACATCAGCGAAGGAGGAGGTTATAAAGCATTAAAACAGTCCACTGGGACTAGCCAATGCTTATCTGTGAAAGCAGCACTTACTGGAAAACTTATTTTATATTTCCTTATGAAGGAAAAAAATTAAAAATACTACAAGACTGCCTGGAGGGATAAGAAAAGAACTGAAAACCAGCTAAAGGGATATTAGCAGAAATCATCAAAGTGAAAAGATAAATCTAGCCTAACTGGTAGCTTCAAATGAAACAATGGATAGCTGGCAGAGTGACCACATATGTTTAAAAAAAAAAAAAAAAACCACAAACCGGCAAAACAAAAACCAGAGCAGATAAAGTATAAGGCTTGTAGAGACTGAAATGCCAAAACCATTATGAGGTATTAAAAGACAATGGGGATTTTTCAGTGAAAGCCAAACCAGTTCAAGAGAAGTTGCTTCAAAGAGAATATCTGTGCATGTAAAAACAAAATCCAACCTAGGAACCCAGATTTCTTCAATATGTATGCTAGTGTCACAGAAAGCTCAAGAAGGATATTGTGTGGAACAAAGTCAAATTTGCCACCTACCCATCTGTCTGGTCAGTATTTCTTCCGGTATATTTTTTCCTTCTTCATGTGATCCTGCTTCCCTATTGTCCTGCCTTCCTGTCCTTTTGCTTGCATTTATTTCACTGATGTCCCATACCTTGCATATCTTTTAAAACAACTCAGAATAAGCTTAATATTATGTACTAATTGCAGCAGCTAAGCCTTTGGACATGGGCTTTAATCACTTGCAGAAAACTCCAGCTTATCTGACAACCAAAGACTGCCACCTACAAATGTGCTATACACTCAGGCATGCTCATGTGCAGGCTTGTAGGCATGGATGTCACAGCTGCTCAGGGAAGGGCAAGAGTGATGTCATCTAGAACAGTGTGTGCACACCTGTAATTGGAGACACACAAAGATGTGTCAGTTCTAGCCAATCTGGTCCTGCGAGGAGCTTCAAAATACGTCTTGAGGGAAAAATGAGTATAACCAAATAGGGTACTAAGTCAGGCACCCATGCAAGCCTTTGCATGATATCTATATCTAAATAATTGTAAAATACTTTAAAGAGTGAAGTGCTAAATGTGGAGAATACAACGAATGGGAAAGAACACATCTGCATCACCCAGTGAAGCAGTTTCATTATCTTGAAACCATGAAGCTGTTCTTATTTGCTTGTGCACAGAAGCAGCTTTTGAATGTCAGGAAAATCATCCTGCCAGCAATATCTGTTAGTCATCTGGGATACCTAAAAATCCATGGGATGGTGGTGGGGAGCTATCCACAGCCAAAAGAAGTCCAGAGGATGCACCTATAAACTCACTCACCTTAGAAGGCTATCATTAATATAACATAACTAGTGCTCCAGTAGATTGTCTTAATATAGAGAAAAGTACTCACAAACATCTAAAGAAACTTGAAACTTTCTTTTCGGGGAAAGGGAGTTACTTCCTTATAGCTACTAATAGATGACATGTTAACATGAATGTATTTTTAAAAAGGGGAAGTACTTTATTAAAACACTAGTGTGTCCTGTACCCTCTGAATCCTACAGTAAGACTTTCTCTTGCTCTTATGAAAACACTTTCAGTTTGTATTAAGCCGTACAATACATGCACATGATTCTAACACCGGTTGTTATACTTAAAATAATCACATCATGCCTTACAGGGTGTCCTGCTTCTGGCTAAGATGGAATTTACGAATGAGAACTGATTGAACGTTGTTGTCGCTGTCGTGCCTTAACAATGGCACGTTTTACTTCATTATCAGTCACACAACTGCTGTTTGGCATGTTTTGCAGTTACGCAAAAAAGCCCTTTCACAAAGCTCTTGCCCTTCAAGTCAGGCTGTTGTAACAAGTGAAGAAAGAGTCAGCATAAAACAATTGGTGGATAGGGAAAAAATGTGTCCCTGAATGGCAGTCAGATTTCTGGACTATCACCAGTCAACAAGAGATTAAATGTTGTAAGTGGCTAACTCCCAGTTTTGGGGCTCATAAGGATTTCCTTCAGGACAAAGCTGGTTGCATCACTTATGTAAAAAAAATATGTTGAGTTGGCAAACATTCCTTCACTATCACCATCTGACCCAATTATTTTTTTTAAATAACTAATTATTTTTTTTTTAAATGACAACTCATTTCAGTTAATCAGTCTCCAAGATCTGCTCTAAAAGCTGTTTATTGTCCAATATTGAAATAGTTGGCTTGAGAAGCTAATTTAGGGTTCAAAGTGAGTATAACTGGATGTGGGAGATTTTTTTTTTTCTCTGAAATATTTTTTAGTTTATAAGACTACTGTATTTTGTTACAATAATTCTGTCTAAAGTATATCCTAGAACATCTGAAGTATAAACAGAGAAGTAACTATTACATTTAAGAATAACACCTAAAATTTTCATACATCTAAACTAAGGTATGATGAAAACTGCAAGAAGAAACACATTCTTTTATGAGTTTCCTATCTGCTTCCCCTATCTCAACAAATAGGTGATGATGAGTTAACCTTATGAAATATTCCGTTTTAAAGCCAATCCTAACTAATGGACTAACTACACAAATTAAAGTGGTAAACATGTACAACTCCAAAGCCTTATCTCAGAGGTTATTTACACAAAATCAGAAAAAGACTCCCAGGGAAGTCTAGGACAGATTTTTAAATGGTGATTTTACGTGGAAGGAGCTCAAAAATATCCATCGTGATCTGCTGTGCAAAGCTCTTGAGTAGACCAAGTAAGGTAGATTGCATATCTTGGTAAGGTATAAACCATAACAAAACAACTCCAAGCCTCTTTGAAGTTTTTCCATCATTGCTACATCTGCAATCTGAATCCTCAAATGTAATTATTTGCTGTTGCCTATTCTAGTCCAGGAAAATTTTTGATTATAGAAAAACTCAATCTATACTCTGCCATTGCTGGTAGGTTGCTATGAAAGGTATGAGAGGAAATTTTCTGACACATCTGCCTGATATCCAACTCTGAAAATAACTCACTGAACACCCATAATCAAGAAAATAAGGCAATTCCTCAAAAAAAAAAGCACAGCACAGAGCATTTAATGCTTACCAAACTATCCACATCAATGCTTGAGTTTACTGCCCACTGCAAGGTTCCCATGATGTTCATAGCTAAAGTAAGAATAATGCCAACTCTACCTGGTCCATCACCTATGGAGAGAAAAACACATTCAATTTATATGCAAGTAAAAAGCCAATAGAAATCAGAAAGTTAGTATGTGTATCACAAAATACATATTCACATTCTCTCCTCTTTTATTTATTGGAGAAAACATGGATTTGTCAATTACACAAAGGACTGGGAGATTAATCATCAGTTAAACACCTGGCTTCGGCACTGAACTAACTAGCAACTCTGATCTTGGTTTGGCAGAAGAAAAAAATAAATCTTGGTATTTAAGCTGTGAATAGAATCAGGCCTCTGCAATCTTGATTTCAATTTCCTTTTTTCCAACACACATCAATCTGTGAAACGACTCTTACCTGACTAAAACACCACAGCTAACAATCTAAAATTCAAAATAGTTGTGCTGGTTTATATTTTCATTCATTGGACAAATACTGTTCCACAAAGATGCAGATATAAATTCTTTTGCTTTAGTTGTCTGCTGTAACAAGCACAGGATTTTCCAAAGATTTTCCTTTATGAGTTCATGCAACACAATACAAGCATTTAAACTAACCCACTCTTGATTTTTAATCTCATTATGTGTTAAATGGAATTGAGAATTTAAATTAAATGTCATTCTATGGTTTCTCCATTTCTTCTACAGTTTTCTTCAACAAACTTCCTCCTGTTTTGCTTATAGACAGCTTGTTACCACAGTAATTATAGAAGTCACCAATAAAAGCAAAATATTCCTCCTGAAAGCTGACAGATTAAGAAAAGAAATTTAGTGTTGCTCCAAGGACCTATTACTTGTAACAGTAAAGTTTACAATGGAGGGAAGATAACAAATGTTCATGTTTTTAAAAAGTGCTTCTAACCCTTTTTCTCAAATAAAACATCTACAAAAAACAATAACACAAGAAACAGTTTTCCTAAAAAACCCCAAACTACTAAGCACACAAAGTAAAAACTGAGAAGGGCAGCAGGAGATACTGTTTCCCTATGGATTTTAGGGGAATTAAAAGTCTCCTTTGCAACAAAAGCACTATAGATGCATATTTTAAGTATGAAGTATTTCTGTGGTTGGATTTTTTTATCCCTAAGAATCAGGAGAGCTTCTTGTACAAGAAATAGAGGGTAGCATTTAATACACAATACAAAATTGAATGATATGTATACTTTTATATAATTCCTTTTCAACATTGAAGTTTGATCAAATGGAATTTGGATATTATTAGAACCAAAAACCTCCTTCACAAAATCAGCAAATTCTTGTTCATCAGCAACCATAGTATTGAACCTGCATCCAAATCTTGCACATAAAGATCAGTGTAAAACTTGAGAGAGGGAGAATAATGCCTAACAATTAAAATATAATACGTACTTAACAAAAACACAGTGAATGAAAAACTGCATTTGAAGTAGCTAAACCTGCTGAGTTTTTCCACAGAACTGAATTATTCCAACATTTTCAGGACATTCACCTCCTATTCTCTGCTTGTTGGAGACTAGCTACGCCTGGCCAGCCACAGGTAGCATTTCAAATACAAGTAAGACAGTAAGGTACAAAGTAATTATCATTCTTGTAACGGATTTACTAGGACCGGCGAACCATTTTTGAGGGAATTTTGAATGGAATTTGCAAAACTTCACATTGGAAAATGAATCAGTGGCTTGGGAATTAGAGAACTGGATTACTATTTCTGCTATTGGTGTGGTATTAAAAGATCATTAAAACAGCATGTCTTAGCCATTTGCAGATGAGAGGAACATTAACCTCTATTTATTAAAAAACTTTGGGCTATACAGAGGATAATCAACATCCCAGCTTTTCAGTCTACTAACCTGGTTACATTAATGTGGTTTAAAACACATGAGATTACTTTTTACAGCAATTGCAATCAAGAAAAGGAAAGTTTTGTCCCTTCAGCTATTATTTTCAGATTAATCCCTCTAATGAGTCCTCTACAACATCAGACTGCAGATAATAATGGTGTAATTTCTATTTTAATTAAATTGTGTTTACTATTATGACATACTTAAATCAGTGACTCCAATGTATGCTAAATTTTGAAATGGTTTATTTTCCTCAGAAGTTTCTGAAGCTCAGCTTTTAAACAGAACCAGAAGACTTCCGTTTCAGTTCTCCAGTAAAGTTACCATACCTGTAGTTATGATAGAGATGAACGCCACAGCAACAAAAAAGACAACAAAAATCATTTCTATCCTCATCTGGAACCAGCGCAGCGTTGACAGGTAGAGGAACCAGTTTGCTGTGTGTAGGTTCAGAGCTTTGTGAAATAAGGTCTCAAAATATGGCTGCCGCCCAAAAGCTCTCAGTGTCCACAGCCCTTTTAAGCTTGTAACAAGATGGGTGAATATTGGACTCCGAGCTGTAAAGTGTTTAAATTAGAAATATCATAAACACTCACAAGCAAATACCTTTGATATAATGCAAATACATAGCCCTATGCTCTAACTCACAGCAGTATAACTGTTGTCAGTGTTTAACTTATGCATGTTGTTGAAGTACAGGACTGAAGTAATCCTTGTACAGGATATACAACAACAATCTTTGCATGAATGGGATGAAATTCCATTCAGTGCATTGCCAGGAAGGGATCACATTAATCCTTCATAGTTAGCATACTAGTTGGGGAAGCTCCTGGCCTGCTGGCTCCTCCCCAGCCAAAATGAACTCCTGCAATTCTAGTAACTCCATCAAGTAAAGGTTTTTTAGCACAGACAGAGTACTTTAACGCTCTGGATTCCAGTGTGCTGATATGCTAATTTTAAGCACATCTTACATTACATAAAAAGTGGTGAGCCAATGCTCACCTGTGAACATCAAAGGAATTTAGATTTAGATCTGAGGAAGTTCAGTATTACACTTAAGTAAAAGGGAAGATGATCATCAGTGTTTAAAATTCAGGACTGATTTAGTGAGGATCTGCCAGTTTGTTGTAAAGCCAGGCAAAAGTGCCTGATCTGCAAATCTACACTTCAAAATGAGGTTTTCCACTTTATTTGAACATGTTAGTCTCTTAATGGGGGCAGAAATTTAGTCAAATAACTTATTCAGAAATAAGAATTCTTGGCAATCAACATACAACCATTCTAATTTTTTCTTATAAAGAAACAAACTCATAGGGCACATACCAAGTCTGACCAAAATTTTTCAAGTTACGCTTACTCTCAAGAAAACTGTATGTCAGGACTTCATTTGTTTTCAGCTGCAGTGGTGATAAAGCACAGCTTTAAAAAGATCTCCATTGCTCTTTGGCAGCAGCCCACTCAGTATTTGCTGGATCAGCAACAGCACTGGCTTTAACGAGCTATGTGTTCTGCTCCCAGAGACAATGGCATCTTGCAAGAGAACAGGCAAAGAAGAGGTGAAAGGGTGAATCACTTCTCAATTGATTTGTTGTGGATTTAGAAGTCTACCAATTTTGCTGCTCCTACCTTCAGATTCCAGTTGTTTCAGCTGCTGAGAAGTGTGGAGGAAGTATGCCCTTAACACAATAAAGGCTGCTATCACAGGCACTGATGCCAGGAAGATGTAGGGTTGTAATATTGAGACTACTGTTATAGCGCCAATCACAATCAGTATTAACTGTAGAATGAAAGAAAAATACTATTGATATAGTAAACTTGTCATTTTATAGACTAGAGATCGGTGATGAATCTCCTTCCTGTGGCAACTATGTATTGTTTCAACAAACATGACGTGCTAACCTAAGTAGCATTTGCAGCTGAGAACAAACCTCCATGAAAGGGTCATGAATAACTGATACCAGATCCATAACCTGTTGGAATAAGCCACCACCTTTTCTAGTAGATGGAAGAAGTGTTTTCTGTAGTACAACCAGTATTGCAGGCTTCTAAACGATGAAGCCACACAAAACCAGTGGCAGCTAGGCACTTGCTCTCCAGTTACAGCTGTAAGAATGACACTTGCAATATCTGCAGCCACCTCCCAAACCTACCAGAGCTGTCCCTGTCTTGTCTGGACTAGGTCTGCCTGACTGTCAGGACCTGAGTGCCAGTCTCCTGCAGGTTCTGGGTCAAGCAGTTTTTCTGAGGGTCAGAAAAAGTGGGAAGTCGCGTGTCATCACTTGCTTATGGGACTGTAACCCATATATGTAACTAGCACTACTCATCCTGATCAGAAGACACTAAGGAAGTCGTGACAGGACTTGTGGTATGAAAAATTAGCAGTTTCAGGAGAAAAAAAAAGATGTTTCAAGGTGACAGATGACTCAAAAGGTAGAAAACCATTCCAGAGTTAATCTATTTAACGCACTAGAGGCTACTACCATTCTCATAAGACCTCATCCTTAGTAGCTCCAGATAGATTCAGCTAAATCAGGCCTTGGTCTTTACTCTAGAAGCATTGTAAGCACTTGAACTATTTTTGTCTCATATCTAAATGTAATGAAAATCAAATATATCCGTGTACACAGAATAGCAAAGCTCTGTCTTGTATCAGGGTGTTACCATTCACACCAAACAACTACTTCAAACTGCAATCTTATCAGCCTAAAGCCACTGCAAATGGACATTTTGGACAAAATGCTGAACATCACATTGAAACATCAGTGCAGATGACCAGTCAGCAAAGAAATAAATGGAAAGCAGAACTAATTTCACATTACGAAGAAATTTGCAGTTGATGCTTTTGCTACTACATCCACACAAATTCAAGGAAAATCAGAAATCTGAGCAATGCAACAGCAGCATCAAAGTTTATGAAAAAAAAATCACTGTAACAGCTAACTAGTTAAAGATTTATTTAGCTATTTATTTAGTTAGAGATTTATTTCTTTTAAAAGAATGGCAATACATGTGGGTTGTGCTTGTGCAGGCTGTATAGTACTGGTCTGTAGCAATGCAATAATGGATTTGTGTTTACTCATTATTTCACACTGCAGAATTTAGTACCTCTTGTATCTCTAATTGTTAAGAAGTGAATGAGCTGTTCAATTGATATTGATCCAAGTTATACAGCTCACACATTACTTGAGATTACATAGTCACACAGTGACTGTTTCAAGTCCTGTTTCCATCACTTACTCAAATTTTGCAAAGGCCACCATGATGCCTTTTGTTCTCACTGCTAGTCCAACAGTTATTTCACTAAAAAGTTGAACGTGAAAATTTGTGTAGTGATGACTGCAGCAGCCAATCTGGTTATCCAGTGGGGGTTTATCACTTAGGGAAAACCAGTCATGACCATAGGTATACACGTCCAGTGAGTTCACTATGACCACATGAGTGTGACTATATGAAACCCCAGGGACAAGCAATATATGCTAGCAGCATCTCATATGAAGGATCTCCAAGAAATGATGACTCCACAGTAAGTACTGGTAGAAGACGGAGATGGATGTTAAAACTAGTGGTAATGCTACCGCAGTCATTAGCAGGCTACAATTCATACCCGAGATGTACAGAAGCAGGTCAAATGGCTGTCAGAGAGAACATCACAGATGCTATCTCTTGTTATTGATGTAAAGGTTAATACTGCTGCTTCTTTCACGGGCACCTGGGTATATCCCAGTGACTGGAGAGCAACCCTGGCCTCTTTCACCCTAAAGCCTCATTCATCCTGGATGAAAAGTCCTGCTCTCTAAAAGCAAAGACCTCCTGATATGTCTAATGCCCTTAAAAGTCCTAAGAAAAACTATGTTGTGACATCCACAGCTGCAATAGAGAAGGAGGCAGTGTCCCTAAACAAGGATTTAGCCAGAGTCATCTACCAGCTCATTCTCATAGAAGAGGGAGTAAGAATCAGCTCTAAAATTCAGTGTCAAATTCTTGGGAAAAGCTCTGAAGTCAGAAGGATGAACTTATGGAAATATAAACTGAAAGCTAGCAGACACCAAGTCTCCGTCTCCACCAGACTCAGATTTAAGCATCCCAGTATGTTTAGAAGCTAACCTTTTCCACAGATCTCTGCACCTGGGAAGGAATAACCACATGCACCAGAACAGGCTGGAGGCTGACCAACTGGGAAGCAGCTTTGCAGAGAAGGTCTTTGGGGTCCTGGTGGACCATGAAGGCAGTAACACCCCCCTGCAGCAAGGGAGGCCAACAGGGGCAGCACTGTCAGAAGATCAAGGAAGGTGATCCTTCCCTTCTCTTCAGCACCAGTGAGACTGTTTCTGGAGTGGACTCTCAAGTACAGGAGAGATACAGACATATTGGACTGAGTCCAGTGAAAAGTCTTGAAGATGATAAAGGAACTGGAGTATCTCACATACAAGGACAGGCGGATAGAGCTGGGATTGTTTAGCCTTGAGAGAAGGCTTAGAGGGATCTTATCACTTTGTATAAGTAACTAATGGTATTTATTATATTTATATAAATTATAAATTTGTGATAGATGCAAATAATTTTCATAAATTCTATTTATATTTTAAAATATTTTCTATTATATAAATATCACTAGGTATTTGGTGGAGAGCAAATAAGCCTGAGCCAGATTCTTCTCAATGACACCCAGTGGGAAGTTAAGAGGCAATGGGCACAAGTTGAAATGCACAAAATTCCATTTAAACATAAGAAAAAGCTTTTTTATTCTAGGGATGGTCAAACACTGGAGTGGGTTACTCAGAGAAGCTTTGGAGTCTCCACCCTTGGAGACAGCCAAAATCCAACATGGCCCTAAGCAACTTGCTCTAGCAGAACCTACTTTGCAGAGGGGTTGGAGAGGTCCCAGGCCCTAAGTCCGGAGGTCCCTTCCACATTCTGTGACTCTGCAATAATCAGCACAGAAGGAGAAAGTAATATGTATAACTTCTCTGTATCTTTCAGAGGAATCTGACTTTGTTCATTAGTGGAGTCCGTGGAAGTTTGAAGCTGTCAAACAAGTCTGAATCTATAGAGGATCAGAATACACTTTTTATGAAGGGATGACTGGTAGAAAGCATTCAAGACAGTGGGTAGCTTAAATTATCTTTACCAGAAGAACCTGGAAAGACAGGGCAGCTTATCATACATGTTCAGGAACTTCTGTGGTTGAGATTGAGGAGAAAGAAGTGAACCTATTGGACACTGGAGCATAGATTAGCCTCTGAAAGGCATCAGAATGGAAAAGCCAAATCTAGGGATTTTCCTTGTTCTTGAAAACATGAAAAACTACTCAGTTTCTTGTAGAGAGTTTGAAACCCAGAGACAGACTAGCTAAAATAATTTTGGAATAACACCCCCATGGCAGATCCAAAATATCAGAAACAAAATGGCCACATCAGAAGAGACAGTAGTGAATCCTGATCACACCGAAGATGACATTAATGATTCAGAGAAGGTCTCAATATCCATGTTTACTCATTCAGCAAATCTTCATTATGTCAGCAGGACATGAAGTAGAGCTATAATGTCCTTAAACCTCTTAACGTGGAGCTGAACTGGCCTCTCTAAAGTCATGAGCCAAAGTTATCAATTACTAACAAAGATATAGGGAAGAGACTCAGTTTTTATTAGATCGTCCTGTTGGTAGGGACTGTAAAGCAAACTCACAGATGGAGACAAGCAATCTGTGCTGCAGAGTGTTTGGGTTGATTAAGTCAGGCCTGCATATCTCCTAAAAGGTAGAGAGGAATAGGAGGGCTGGGGAAGATTTGCTTTTATTTTTTAAATGTTCTGGGAACCAGCTCTATCTGAGGAAAAGCTGGCATTGCAGCATTAGTGGTGGGACACTAATGAGGGGTGGTGGGATCCACACAGAGCCACAAAGTCTCAGAATAGGCAGGACGGGGAGCAAACAAAGGCATCCTCCTTGAGAAATACTAGAATTGTCTCTATCTCTGTATTTCTTCAATGTTGTCTTCATTGTGGAAGAACTGGAAGGTCATTCAAAACTCAACATTTTGCAATGCATGGAGTTTCCCAGGAAGTATGCTGGAAACAAGCCTTTCCATCAAAGAATTAAAAAGTTTGCAATTCTACAACTTTTAGGGATGTAAAATTACTCTAAGGAGTTATCTAAAGCTCTCCTCCATCACAAATAGTTATCCAGTGCCTGACAGACTCAGCTTAAATTCCAGAAACTCAGGGGAAGCCACAAAGATGTGAAGGATAAAAGACAAAATTAGGCAGTCAAACTTGTGAAGGGGGTGGTGGGGAAAGAGCAGAACTGCCCAACTGAGAATTGAAAGCACATCATCACAGGTCAAACTGCTCAATAAGGCAGGCCTGAAAGAGTTTCCATGGAAGATAAAAGAACAGAAAAACCAAGAATATATTCAACTAAAGAGAATTAAATTAAGGGTGATGCTAGCAAACTGGGAACAGAAGAAGCTAAGCATTTAAAGTCATGAAAATGTCTAAATGTAATCAAAAGATAGTATGAAATAAAAAAAGTCTTGAGCCAAGGTAACTGAAATAAACCAAGGAATGCCCTTTACACCTTTGAAGTTGAATGTGGGCAGCAGCAGGGATACTCATACTGTTGGGGTCTGCGGGGCAAAAATGTTTCTGAGCCTGAGTACTAAAAGTGGTTTGCACAAACAATAGAGGTACACATATAGGCAAGTACTCAGGAAAAAAGCAATGAAGTTGACTTAAAGATAAGCAGCTATGTAAACAGATATATAAACTGAAAAAAAGGAAGAGGGATTTAATACCATTTGTTATTTCTTCTTATTAATATGATTTCTTTTGCATGGTGTATGACTGAAACCTTACAGTGCTGTAAGACAGCAAAATTTAGAACTTTTATTCTACAAACCTGAATGAAGTCAAATATTGTAAGTGGAAGTAAGTCATCCAGTACTGCTGTATCTTTTGAGAATCTGTTAAGCATACCACCTGTGGATTAAGAAAAAAAAAAAAGAAAAAAAAATTAACACCCAAAAATTCCTACATTTATTAATTTAACAAAAAGTACAACTTTTTCTGAATACAAAATATGAAGGAGAAGTACAAGATTTTTTCTAGTACAAGTTTAGTGGAGCTACAGCTTCTTTCCCTGTGGAGGAATCTGGCTCGACAACTTCTGTTTCAGTGCTTGGAATCTCAGAAAAAAAACAGGAAAATGTAAAAAAAAAAAAAAAACAAAAAGATGTAATTAAACAGGACAGAAGCAGAGGCACAAACCATAACATCTGTGCCCCTTATGCAGCAAGCTCTGCTGATACACAGATAATTTGCACAGCAGCATTTGTACGAGTTTGTACATCAGTTTCTTAGCTTCTGAGCAGAATTACTACATTAATCACCAGGTAACAGAATTAAGAATATAATGGGAAAATGAAGGAGAAACTCTATGTTGTATTCTCATTTACCAGTGCCTCCTGTAATCCAGCATGCACCAGTGAGAAAGGTATGGGATAGGAATTTCACGTACAGTGGGAGATAGAACTTGCTACACCAGTTATATAACGAACGCTGTATCAACTCCAGAGCCAAATTTGAATATACACGCCATTATTCACGCTAACTGATGGTTTATGCCATTTTAGTAGGACTATTCATGAAATAAAGCACTATTTATCATCCACACCTGACTCCCTGTCACTCACCACATAGTTGACTGTGTTTTTTGTATTGCAGTTTTAGACAAAGTCTATTCATTAGAAGTTATTCTAGTTTTATTGCCTCAAGCAGTTAGCAGTTGATTTTCTCCAACTTACAAGGTGATATTTCAGAATCAGAACTGACAACTGAAATATGTCACACTTAAAGTGCAATCAAGGTTCATTAAAAGATTCACAAATTACTTTATGTAGCAAACTTTTAACATTCAGCTTGACTGAAAATGTAAATGGAAAGCAACAGTATCCTTTAACAGACTGAAAAGTGTTTAACTGAAATTAAAGCCATAGGTGAGTCAATCAGTTCCCATCCCAGGTACCTGCTTTCCAAGAGTTGAATGTTGACATAGGTGCATGGAGAACTGCATGGACCATCTTCTGATGAAGAGTTTTAGACACTGTTATAAGCGTATGCACAAGGGGCAAACCTCTGAAGATCCCCATGGCAAGCAGGGTATCTGCCACTCCCACGTAGATATAAATGATGTAGTAGGTGCTAGTGTCAGTGATAATCACAGGAGGTTTGTCAGAGGTACTGTTTTCTGATTGTGTTGCATTTGCTTTCAAAGCCGTCCTGTGTGATGGAAATTAAAAATAAATGCATTACTGGAAAGTGCTTTTTTTTTTCTCTTGTATTTTATCTACTAAACAAACGGTACTGCAATGTTCACATGTTTTAAAACTATGCTAATGGTTAATAATACGTATTTCCAGACATTTTTAAAATATTGTCCTGCATGTATTAAATATAAATTATGAAATACCCTACGTTCCACTGAGGCAAAGTTACTCTGTGTGTGTTCATGGGTCAAGGCAATAAATGGCACTCATCTCCTCAGTTATCTTTGGTGATTCAGGCGCCTATCAGCATTTGTAATAATTTCTGAAATAAGTTACAATTGTGCAATGAAGGGTTTTTACCAAGATGGAAATTAAGCCATTGGTATATAACTATGACTCCTCTAACATTTTTCTCCAAACTACTGTGAAAATGTATAGCTTTGGTAGTCTCTTGCAAATCTACTGCCTGTTTAATCATTGACAAAACTAGCCTAATCAAGGAAAACACACTCACTTCTTTTAACCAGAAAAAATAGTTTTAAGTGTTGAAAAAAAAAAATTATTTTGGCAGTAAAACGCTTCAGATGTACTATAAAAATCAAAAGCCTTAGTGACCTATTTTAAGGGGGCATCAGCATAAATCCCTCCTCCTCCAGATCATACCTAAGTCACCATGTGCTTTCTCTACTCAAACATACAGACTTAGTGCTGCAGAACGAAAACACGGATCAAAAGCGTTAACGTTAACCCAGGAAAAGCCATACTCAGTATGAGTACAGAGCTATGCTCAGTATGTTTTAACCTCCATCTGCCTGACCCTGCAACTTCTGGGAATATTTCAAAGGTGAGCACAGGAAATTGTACAAATGGGAGTCTTACAGAAACTGCTCCCTTAAAACGTTCCTAAGCAAATGTCTCACCTGGCACCTCTGCAAGACAGTGGCAAACCACAGTGTATTCAGGATAATCAGGTCAGTGTATCTCTAGAGTGAGCTGACCCAGGAAAAGTCTTGTATGTGTTATGTGCTCAATAACAAGGCACAGACCATTTGATTGTTAGCGCTTGAAGAAGGAGCAGCTTAAGATATCACCTACATGAGGTATTTAGATCAACCATCTATGAACTATTTAATTGAATATAAGATAGTACCTATCCACATAGACTTCTGGCAGAATTTCTTAATTATTTATAGCAAAAATCAATACAAAAGAGACCTCAATCTCTCAATATATGATCACCACTACTTACTTTTTAAGAAACCATAACCCAGCAAGAGAAGCAGCTACCTGTGACCAAAGAAAACAGAGTCATTTTTTGTCACATTATGTACTTTTTCTTACTTATCTTCTTTCACTGACTTTGTAATTGTTTGTAGAGAGAGCATTATAAATGGATGGAAGTCAAACTTCCCTGAATCAAAAAACTTGTCATATCTGCTCCTCTTTCCACAGAAACCATTTAATGCATCCCACCAGGAAAGCTACATTTAGACTTGTATTACAATCAGGCTCTCAGGTGCCTAAATATTCTTTTATTGTTTTTTACCATACTATTAATAAAGGCTTGCTAATGCATTCCTAATGACAAGGAACATTCACTGTATGCTTTAACATATTTTAAGTTTTAAAGATTAATGTTTCTTGATGGCCCTAAAAGAGTACGTTTATCAATATCTTCAAAGCCAGCTATTCAAATATGAATGTCAAACCTTTAACACTGCTATTTTTGCATTGTTGTTCTTGCTAGCTGATATCTGCATTTGATAATCTATTTGTCTGATATTGCTTGGCTGCAAGTTTTATAGAATTCTCCAAATAATCTATTTTAATAGTTTTAAAATGTGAAATTAAACACTTTTTATTGTGAGATGCTTCAGTGCTCAACAGAGGCTTCCTCTAGAACACATTTTCTTGTCTCACTGAGACACTGGAGATCTTCATCTAGTCCACCACTTTTCAATCTGCCCTATTTCTGCCTGTGATCTGTTTTCTAAGGGTCTAAACACAGTTTCCAGCATGCTCTTCCCGTATATTTTTATGGCACTGGTACAGGAATGTATTACGATAATACCTCAGCACGTAATTAAAGTCTTCTTCTTGGGAGCCACTAACTTTTACAGGTCTTACAGTAAATAACTGAAGCTCAACCATAATGCCCTGAATTTACACATTTGTAAGGATTAGGTGGCTTCTTTCACAACAATATTTTCACATCTCCCAGCAGAATTCTGTTCTGATCTTGACTCCTCCCAACAAAGGACCATCTTTTTTCAGCTGAGAAGATGAAAGCAGACAATACTGTGACAGAATAACTTCATGAAGCCTTTCTACATGTTTCCATTCAACTGCTATTCTTCCCATTCAGCAACCCTAGTCTCTGGGTATTAAATATAGGAAACACAGTTTTGAGCCACTTAAGTGAACTACACACACACACACACAGTCTCGCCCCTGTAAGCCTAGGAAGAATGCACAAACAATGGCCTATTTAGGTGATCTCTGTGGACTCACCTTGAGACCTACAGTACAAAACAATCCATTCTAAATCTAAAATAGCATCTCCAGCACTTCCATTATAGTCCCTTCCAGCTCTGAAGGGTGTCAAAACTCCACTTTCAATTTACTTGTCACTGCTCTCTCAGTTCAGCACTTGGATGTTCATCGCTAGCCTCTCTTCATTGTTTAAGGTCAGAAGGGTACAAACTGTTAGCACCAGCCACAGAACCACTTGGCATGGCATTTCATCTCATGCACAGAGGTTTGCTAAAGTTTATATAGTCTGTGCTATGACTGAATATCTTCCAGCCCATTAATTTATTAATAGGCTTTTACGTAAGCAATAATCACACTGGAAAGTTTAACTTAGAGTGATACGTTCCTTGCCATAGATTTGTTCTTCAATTAGAAGATGAGGCTTTTGAATTATTTTTAAAAGATTTAGTCTAATTTGAAAGCAAAAATTTGTAATTAAGATTAGAAATGTATGCTGAATATAGGGGAATAAACCTCAAAGTTAAAATTTCCTTTTCCCCTACAACTCATATTCAGTCATTTACCACTACCATGAAAATAAAACTACAGCTAAATACTGTCTTGCTTCTGGAGGTGGTTCAAAAATTTGGGATCTCCAACTAGATCCAAGCTCCAGGCTTTATCCTTGGTCTAAGCTCCAGGCTTATTCCTGGTCCAAAAGAACTAATTTAAATCACTTGCAACATAACATTAGTGTAAATTCAGGATACCATCAATAGTATTCTTCTCCAGATTTGATGACACTAGAAGCTTGAATGCCACCACAGAACTGCTAAAAACCTTTCACTGACTCAATCAGCCAGAAACTAGTTCTATATTCCTAATGGATTCTTCTGTTCTTTCAGTTCATGTTGAAAAATGCCAAGAGAAATTGGTACCATATTTTATAAGTTAACATATGAATACAGTCTCATTAATCTCCCAGTTTTCTCTCTGAAACATGTTCCTTCCCTCAGAAAAACATTGGATTTAGGATATTGATTGTAAAAGAGGACACTATGAGATTCTGTATATATGCTAAAAGTCTTTCCCAAATTGGGAGACAGAACAAAAAGCAGGCAATTTCTGTTACAAGAAAAATAGTCAGACTTGCATGATTAGGCAGATGTTCTTCAGCGCTTTTTCTGACAGCATTTTCAACTCTACTTGGAAAAAAATCTTCTCTGCATGCTGCAGGAACACTCCATCCACCTTTAAATGCCATCACAGTCATTCAGCTCTCTGCCTTACCCGCCACTTTTCTATCACTAGAAGCAAAGTTACTAATTCATCTTTGAAAGCAATTCTCCAGAATTTATGTACGTGCTCATCCAAAAAATTCCAGTAATTATTGCTGTTAACCCCTCAAAGCTCTGCAAAGATATCTTTTAATGGAAAATGGAAGATTATTCACCTGTGAACAAGAGACCTACATAGGGTAACAATTCTTATTTATGGTACCACACAGCAGAAAATAACCCGAGATAATTTGAGAAGGTGGGTCTTCTGCTGCCATGCACTAATGACTTTCTCTGGTGAGAAATGCTCATCTAAACAGTAGAAAAGTAATTGCAATATCATTTAACAGCAGTTGCCGATAAGCGATACATACATGAGCCAATGTCTTGATGCTTTATCCATTTACCCTTTTATCACAAGCAACACAGTTTGGGCAAACATCACTTGCAGTAACATGACATCAAACACAGATTTTCTTACCTCAAATAAGAAGACAGTCACACACAAAATTAGAACAAAAATCAAGTTTTTGTGGATGGTAACATATCTGAAATAGGTATTCCATGTGGTAACAGTACCCATGCTTTCAGCATCGTCAGTAAAGCATTCCTGTCAAATAATTGATAAGACCATAGTCAGAATGATAATATCTATACATGAGAATTTCTGACACATGAATGCTGTCATTCTTTCTGCTAACTCACTCCAAGTAATTGAAGTGGCTGATAATGGCTGGAGAGGAAGGTACTGACTGGTTAAGTCATCTTTGATATAATAATACAGTTGAGAGATGATTTGAAATTTTCAGACAACACTGAAATAAACAACCAAGATTTGTCCAGCACTACTAGAAGCCCAGAAATGGTTAATCAATAGCTATTTTCTTTCAATTGAGATTATCATTGTGCTGTTACAGTAAATTTGTAAATACTCTGAAAGGGTTTTTTCCTGCTGATATCGATACAGCAAAAGAAAAAACAGGGAGTGCTTCAGCAAATTCTAAGTTTAAATATTTCTTGTAGATTTTTTTTCTACGTAAGAAACTACTTTAGAAAATTTTCCTATCCTGTGAAAATCATCTGTCAGTTTTGAAAACGAAAGTAGGTCATAAAGACCAACAGATAGTGATCAGAAAAAGGAGGTATTTTCGTCCAGTTCTTGGTATAAAACTCAACCTCAATTGCATAATTTCCAGCACATCCATAAAAACAGAGTAAAATCCAGATTACTCCTCTGTTTATTATCTGTATCAGAACATAAGAGCTAAGCAGCCTCACAAATTTGTCAAATTTGATCAAATTCCAGTTTGAAAAACTGTGCTAGTACTTCACATGTGTTTTATTTCTCCCGTGAGCCTTAACGTTTCAAATGTTAATTTTACATAAATGTTTTAAAATAATGGTTTTCCATATTATAACTTCAAATTTCATTTTAGTGTAAGTAATCTTAAAGATAGATTAAAGTGCAGGAGATTAAAATTCTGTATCAAAATCCTCTACAGATAGCATCCAAAAACTACAAAAAATCAGGCAAAATAAATTTTTGAGGATTTCAACAGTTTCCAGATGATATTTGAGTTTTTTTTAAAAAAACACAGATATTGCAAAAAGATATTCCCCAGAGAAGTACTGCATTAGGAATGACATAGTCAGGTAGAAAAATATATAAGGAGTATATTGCACTAAACTACCACCATATCAAAAACCAAGATGAATATAAATCAACACACACCTTCAAATCCTCTTCATTTATTTCATCAGTTATGTCCAAGACACTGTCTCGAGACAAGCGTCTGGTGTAGATATCAATCTCAGAAGATAGGTTTGTCTGAGGCACCATAGACATTTTCCGAAATGTTGTACTTCCCTTTTTGGAAAAGTTTGGTCCATAGTTCACAGAGGTGCCCGTCATCAGGTTTAACACAGATTGTCTCCTCCGACCTTGCAGCATATGATCAGTGTTTAGCATGTTACTCCGAAGCAGACCTACATCTCCCTGTTCCAAGTCAGGTACCAGTGAGAGCCTCCTTTCTGGTGGGTCACTGTGGACATCTTCTGTCCCATTGACCTGCATCCCATTCTTCTGCACTACTGAGAACTTCCTACTTACATTAAGTGGGTTAATAATTACAGAGTTCTTCCTTTTGTCATTAAAATCTGATGTTTGTTTAAAAGATTGCTTCTTTATTTCATTTCGTGATCCCATGCCTTCTCCTTCAATAGAAAATCGGCGGAGAGTCTCAGTTAGAATTGAATTTCTTCTCTCTGCACTGAACTGATCAAAAGAATCAAATCCCATCAGTTCTGAGCTGAAGTCTGGCCGTTGACCCTGAAGTTCAGAAAATGTTCCATAGAAATAGCAGCTCCCTTCATGTAAAATTAATATTTTGTCAGCAATCTTTAAATGTTCCAGTTTTGAAGTAACCAAGATCCTAGTTTTATTCGCCATCAACTTGCACACACAGCTATAAAATAAGAAAGTGTCAAAACTTAGATTTTTTTTCTTTATGATTAAATGTTGCTTTTATCCTTTTCACTTTCAATCCATTTGCTTTTACCTGCACCTCTCCCAACCTGCACCAATGAGCAGTCTTGGGTGGTCCCTCAAACTACACTGGAGGTGGTAAGGCTGAGATGTGCAAAGAGTGAATACTTTATCTCAGGAGCCAAAAAAGAGGGAAAATTTAATGATTTTCAGGTCAATCCATAAAGCACAGTTCAACATGAAAAAGAAATATTTCTTTTCATCTTAGGGTTACTTAGATCTTTGCTACCAAACCTAAAAATATTAGCTCGATTTCAAAACTCCAAACTCATGGTGACTGAAAAGCTCATGGACGACAGTGTGTGTCCTTACTGTTTTGAGCTACACCACCAGGACAAGCTAAAGGTTTCTGTCTTTGGCCAACCTGCTGCCAATCTCTTGGTCAGTGGGCACTTTCAGGTGACCAGGCTTTCAGTGATTAGAAAAACAAGACAAAATATAGCTTTTTGTAAAAATTTTTACTTACAAAACAGGTGTTTTAAACTTAAAGCCCTTCTGGCACACAGCTACATCAGATATAAAGCCACGCACTCTGGGAGTAACAGACTATAGCAGGCTCAATACGTTGAGATGGAAGAGGGAGCAGTAATGCTCACACTTGGCCCAGGCTTGTTGCCAAGCACAGTACAATGTCTTACTGCTAACACAAAATACTCACTCACAAAAATCTCTAAAAAGAAACATCCCCAAAAGGTATAACTTTGATCACTTCAGTATTTTTGTGCTGTTATTAAATTTCTATTCTTGGTTTTACTTTGTGCTGCTTGGTGGGATTCTTAAATACAATCTATCAAAACATACGGTACCTTTCAAATATCTCTTTTTCTGTAAAAATGTCTAAATGTCCAAAAGGAGAATCCATGAGATACAAATCCGCATCTTTGTACACTGCTCTGAACAGAGAAAATGGAAATGACATTAGCTTTCACAAGTCTTATAAATTTACATAAACGTAATTTTTTTTAAGTGCCTTTATAGTTTTGTCTCAAAACCTCGTAATCAATAGACTTTTCTACAGCATCAATATGGAGCTGACACCATTCAACAAAGCCTTTCCTTGCTGCAGACCACATTACAAACTTTTTCCATTAATTTCTGTGCAATCAAAGGAAGCTACACAGCTGTGTTTTACATAGGTTACTCTATAAAGACCTGTTTATGGCCTGAACCTGACAGACACCATCACTGTACAATGACCATTTAAATGGGAATTTAGCACCTACTGTAACATCTACTGGTGCCTGAGGGAACATTACATACATGTAAATAAGTGTGAGAAAAGACTTAGGCCTCAGCGCTTAGTTTTAAAAGTAACTTGAAATAGCTGATGAGCAAAGACTGAGTATTACTGAGCCACGATCTTGCAAACATTATCTAAAATGGAACTGCACAATATTTGGAGTTCAGGACACGAAAATCTATTTGTAGCATGAGGACCTTAAGCTGTATGTGCCTGGACATGGCTCACTGAGATCTAAACCTGTGGTTAAGAAGGGTTTTTTTTAAAATCAATTTCAAGAGAAGTTCAAAAAGACCCCTTGCCTTCCTCTGTTAGTATGAAAATCATGATGTGATATGAATCAGGGTATAATTAGTAAAGAAAATTTGCACAGCTGCATTTTGGTACTTTTTAAAGTACTCTAAAAATTAGTTTTAAAATAATTATGTTAAACAATGTGAAAATATTTAACTACCAGGAGAAAAAGCCCTCAATAATTGTATATTATGTTAATAAACCAAGTAACTTTATTGAAAAATCCTGTCACAGTGGATTTCACTGACCATACACTATGATGTAGTGGCTGCACAACAAAAAGTTCATATTGATTTTGGCGCTTTCATCAGCAAAAGTTTGCAGGTTTTTTCCTGGAATAATGGTAGCACTCCAATTATTGCTATAATTTGTATGTTGAACTTAGTAGCTATACATGACTGGTTTTAGGGCACTGGGCCAGTGAGCTAGCTTGAACCCAGGGCACGCGCTGCTTTTTCCCCTTGGTCCTTTCTTTCCCCTGGTTGTAGCTGCAGGCACTGACAGTGCTCTGTAAGAAAGATGGACTCAGGCAATCTCCATCTGCTTCTCACGATAGCTGGTTGATGGCATTTCCAGCAGGATTCTCATTTCATGTGACTTTGCACAGAGTACACCAGACACATGTAGGCAGCCAGTTCAGGCAAATAATGTCAACATATCATCAGTGTGTACGGGTACAAGCCAGGGCTGTAATCCTAAATTTTCTCCTCTACCTTTCTCAGAGCTTCATCTGCAACCCACACCTCAACGCCTGCACACCTTGCTGTATGCTGAGCTTAGACTGGAGCCCAAACAAAATGTAAAGCAGATACAGCCACTGTCTTTGAGACATTTACTTGTTTCAAAAACAATAATTATATAGCTGACAATAAATATATCCGTTCTGCAACCCTCAGTAAATGAGCTGTGACCATCTGAAAAGTAACAGATATGATTATTCATATAATCTGGGAAATACTCCACATGAATGTTGCATTTTAAATGAAAACCTAAGTGGGTTTAGTTGGTTGGGTTGGTTTTTTTTTTGCTCTGAAAGCTTTTGCTCCTCCTCTCCTCTCTTATCTTACTGCTTGAAACAGAACCATCCATATACCTCCTCCCTCTCACAAATCTGCTAGAAAGATCCACACTGAAAGCCTCTCTATTTTAATGAACTCCTCTTTTAGCCTCACACAGACAGGCACATCTTTCCTGGGATGCCAGTGTGGATCACCATAATGTGATTTTACTTCAACCCAGCATTTCTGAGCATGGGAACCAGCACAATTTGCACTTGGCACAGAAATAAATGGGGTCATTTACACATCCATTACTGGATTTCAGATGATAGCTAAGTGATTCCGCTGAAACACATAGCTAATTTACATGACAAACACCTATCTTATTGTTCTCTAGACCTTCAAAATTACTTACTAACATTGGAAGGTCAAACAGACAAGGCCAGGCCATTATTCACAGGTACTGACTAGTCATTGCTCTCCACTTTTTCTTTTTACAACAGAAAAAGACCAAAAGTACTTTTTGAAAAATGGCAATTTTTTCATTTTAGTTACCTGTAGACAGGGAGTATGTCATTAATCAATATATAAACTGCTTTGTAGAAGTGTCATAGCAGGGAAAGATCCTGTAATATTTCTCAGTGGTGTATTTGTACGCGTTTCTTTGGTACTTAGAAAGCTACACTTAAAGGTCTGAATTTCCAAACGGCATTTTGCATCAGGGAGGGAAAGATTTGTCTTCTGCTAAGCCACAGCATGCATCTAACAGCAAACTGTTAAAATTCCATAAATAAATATGCAAATATAATTGCACAGCAAAACTCAGATTTCTGAGAGTAAAATTAAGCTCCTGATACATCTGGAGGATATTTATTTAGCAGGACTTGGTCCACATGTATTAAGTCCTTAGCCAAAATACTTCCCTTATACATGAAACAGTACACCACTTTTAGAGAGCAAAATACTCACCTTGCTAGTGAGATTCGTGCTCGCTGCCCTCCGCTCAGAATGATTCCACCTTCACCCAGCACTGTATAATCTTTGTCTGGGAACTTGGAAATGTCCTGTTAACAATTTTTTTAAAGAATCAGACACGTATTTTCCATATCCAAGAAACTCAAGCTACAGACCAGGTGGAAGCATAGTGTACAACAGAGTACAGACAAGCTAGAGAGAAGTTGTTTAAAAAAAAAGTCCCACAGAGGTTTACTTCTTTCATTTGTTTCTGTAATCAGAAATGGTGATAAAAGAAAACATATCATTCTATCACAGAAACCAATCATGAGCTGCAAGATCTCAAGAGCAAATATTTGTCTTAATTGCTAGGTCTCCATAAAAGCAGGGAATGTACCTTCATGCAATATCAATCCAAGACATTAACCATTCGAGTTTTCTGCCAAATAACAATGATAAATGCACTTGCCACTGAAGTTAGGGAGAGCAAGAAGTAAACTCTGGATCTAAGCTCTTCAAAACCCAGAGAAATTTACATTTCATGTAGGTTCATTAAAAAAAGCTTGCATAAAATTCCTAGCCAGGAATGCTAGGAATGATCAAGGTTTGCAAAAGGTTTGGGAGCCAAGTTCCACTGCTTGGGCTGTAAGTTACTTATAACTCATGAGTATGCTAAAAATGAATCTTTAGCCAGTGATGAAAACAGAAAATACAATTTCACTTTCGTGTGAGACAGAGAAAGGAGAAAAGGACATCCTCATGCTCCACTGGCAGAGGTGGCCAGAAATTTTCTTGACAGCAGTATTTAGTACCAAAACTGAGGATCCATGCAAACCACAATAATTCATGGAAGTGGAGACATGGAGAATGGCTTGTGTGCCTGAAGGCTGCCTAGTTTTTCTACTTTTACAGTTGCTCTGACAAAAAATAATTCCGCCTTCAAGTCTTACCTGGCCTATGTCCTTAAGCCAATACAGCGACACCACTATCACTGCGGTGGTGGCATTTTCCAGAGACTTTTCCCCAGAAACACAGGCCGGGTGACCTCCCTGTGCCCCAGGACGCCCAGATTTCCAGCGGGTACGACTCCAGGGCAGTTTGCCATGTGCCAAGCTGGAAGCCGCAAGCATCCCAGAAGTTCCCAGTGCCTGCACTCCCCACTCAGCAGCATTGGACTGCCGCTCTCACTGCCTGTGCACACGTTCCCGCTCCCAAGGTAGGGATCTCCCACAGTCAGGAAAGCTGACAGAGGCATCTGATACCAGAAAAAAAAAATTGCTCCAGCGTTCTCATGCTTTGCAAACATTTTCTTTTTAGTGCAAGTTCTAGGGGAATAAAAAGCGGCATGCAAAATCCCTCAGAAAATGAGCTTCAGGGAGCAGGCTTTAGGCAGCCTTCTGGAAGAGGTGGCCTGTTTTGGGATCTCTCTTCCCCCACGCAGCTGAGGGGCATGCAGGAACTCAGCTGTCTGCACGCGCTTTACAGCACCCACAGAAATCCTGCAGCTTCTGGGGAAAAGACTGGAAGACCCATGAAGCACTTCCAGGGCAATATGACCTGGGATTCTAAGCTGAGCTGCTCTCTAGAAGTTCGAATTTCATACAAAGTCAGATATAATCCAATTTTGATCACTCCTGCTGTGATTTTGACAGGTAATAACTCTCTGTTGAGCAGCCTTTTGTTATGCTGAGCCTCTGAGGTTTTGCAGAATAAATAAATAAATAAATAAATAAATAAATAAATAAATAAATAACCTTCCAGAGAAATGTTTCCTTCTTCCTCCCCTGTAAATTGGCCTGACCTCAGGAAAAGAGTGAACAATGCTGCTCAGCCCTGGATCAGTGACAGATGAAAGGTCCAGCCACTCAAGGACTAGAAATTGACTGCCTGGTCTGTCAGGAAATGGGAGATTCTCCCAACTCTTTAATTTGATAATAGCGTTTACTTCCTGACTTAAAGGATTCTGTCCTTAAAATCAATATGCTCTTATGTATGGAAAAGCTATTGCAGGTGATTTCTAAATTCTTCTCATGTTAACTAGTTATTTCCCTCTTGTAAAGGGAAAGAGACACAAGCAAATCCTCGTCCTAATGTATCAGCTCAGGTATCTGCAGAAAGAGGGATGTGAAAAATAGTCAGCAACATATTGAAAGGCAGACTTTCTCAATATGACAAAATCATCCTCCTATAGGTCATGAAGTATTTAGAGAGAACATGTGAAATTCTGGGAAAAAAAAAAAAAAAAGCTTTTCTGGCATTTATTTGAGATGACCTGCTCAGATCACTTGGGGTTTCACTATGCGTGTGGGAGTCATGTTATTCATCTGTAACTTTGACATTTACCCAATATCTTCACCTAAACATTGAGATTTGTGTGGTTAAGTATCTAGATATCTAAGCTGATTTCAACTGTTTCCCATTTCTACCGTACTGCTGCCTGCAATGGTGCTGATGCCATTGCCGTTCCCTGATTCTACTTCTTCAAAAAAAAAAGCCCAGGTGAAGAACTGGGCCCCGTGTGTCTTTCTCTACAAACAGGGTAAAATCCTAGCCCTACTGAAATCAATTCCAGGGCTCCCATTGTTTTAAATGGTGGTGGGATTTCGTCAGATATATTTCTTTGCAGGTGTGTCAACATGGAATTTTAATCAGACTTTTAATGAGTTCCCCTTCTGCTCTCTTCTACCCTTCACCTCAGGATAATACATGGCATGGAACAGACAAAGAACTTTTCAGGCTGTAATTATAATAATTAAAAATGTTTAGTAATTTCTTTCAAAGGCGTAAACAGAGTGATGAAGTCCAATAGACACACAATGCTATTTGTTGGAACATGCATTACCTATTGTAATAAGTACATAGGGCTGGTCCAAACACATCCTTGCTGTCATTTTATGCAGGAAGTGAAATCAAGCCAGGGACAAATCTAATGTAATGATGCTGAACAGCACAAAACCCAGCATATTAATGAAGTAACCACTAGATTTTCTTTAACATAGCTACTTTTAAATGCTTAAACTGAGAAACTTACTGGTAACTATTTAGAGAAGAAACCCCCCACAGTTCCCACAGACATTACTTTCATGAGTTCTTCTAATATCAGGAGCTAACAAATCTCAAGTTGCACGCCCAAGGAGAAGGCATCCCTTTTAATATCTGTTTGAATTTTTAACAGTGTAAATGTCATATTCATCTACCTCAGCAGTAAAAAGATGACCCTCATAATACCTTTGGGCTTGATATGGAAGAATATAGCTGAGATAGATAGTTTAAAGTAATATCTCTTTTCAGGGTGAATAAGAAATATGGTCTCCATAGAAAAAAAGAAACCTCACAATGGACTTCACTCCAAGTCTTTTCTGTAGAAAGTGTTTGTAATCAAAATTATTTGATAAATCATTAGCAACAATTATTATAATACAGCATGACAGAGAATAGCTTCTAAAAACCATGCCTTTCAGCAAATAGTTGTTTTATATATCCAAGGCTACTTAAACCACTTAAGCAGTTCTAATGATAGACCATATGTATTTTACTTATGAGGCCCCTCTTTCTTTCTTAAATATGTCCTTAATGATGTGGCTTTTGATCTTCGCTCGTCTGCCTCCCCTCCAAAAAGATAAAACAGTCATAAAGCTGATGGAACAGAGTAGCGGTCTTTACTCCATTTCATCGTCACTAACCCCTTCCTCCATTTCACTTCATTTTTTTCTACAGTTCCAGTTTCTTTACTATCTTTATGCCCTTCCTCTTTTTCATTGCCAATAACATTCCCGATGTTTATTCTCACAGTTCCCAGAAAATACCCCCATTCACATTGCTACCTCCTTCTTACCTGCCAAAGTACTCCCCTTTTCACCTTCTTCTTTCTCTCTGTGTTTTAGAGAAGCTGCCTCTGAATACATTTTGCAATTCCTTTTCTGTAGTATGCACTATTTGCAATAAATTAAATTTGAAAAAAATACTGAAGCCTTTATCATAGAAAGTGCCAAGTAAATCTGAATATATCTGCCAAATGAATCTGAATGTAAGTTAAGCAGAAGCAGCACCAAGGGTTTCAAGCAGGAGTTGCAATACTATTCCACCCTATTTGATAATTTTTCTCTTTAGTTATAAGAGGAAAATTTACTGTTACCTGCCTTCTCACTAGCATGATTATTTCTGTACTTCCAAGCAATTATATTCAATTCTAATACACCAATGAGGTAAAAATGGAACTGAAACAATCCTGCAGAATTTAATTCAGTGATTACTAAAAATCTTTAGATAATGAGTTTGAAAATGTCATTTTGCAGAAAGCATAACTTTCAATTTGTCCTGATTTTCAGAAAAGAAATCTTGAAAGTAAGAAAAATATAAACTAAACTGCAAAATTTGAAGTTTTAAAGTTTTGAAAACAAGTTTTGTGTTCAACTAGTGAATATTTCTGTTAATTTTTATAAGATTAAGAATTTTCAGTAATTTTTTTATATCTTGGCTCTCATTTTCTTCGGCCAGAAGTCTGAAAACCAGATCTTTTAGAAGTATTTCAAATCAGAAATGACTTTTTAAAACTTTATTTTATTTAGGCAACTCTCCTCTCTCCTCCTATGATTCCTGAAGCCGAAGTTTTTGTTAGATTTCAGCCGAACCATTTATGAAGGATTCATGATCCAAAAGCATAAGCTTTGTTTTTGCAAGAGTTTGTGACCTTGAGCCAAGTGTCAGGCTCACCCAAAGCTCACACGAATGCTGGCAAAACTCGCTTTCTCTATGGTGAAACATTCCCGTGGAACAGATTTTTGAAACATGAAGTAGTCGGTATGCTGCACTTGGGTAGGTTAAACGCAGGGTAAGGGAATTAAATATGATTCCAGAAGTGACATAGAAGATAGGACATCGTCCAAGGTAATCAGTCCAGAGCCCTGTACCTAAGACAGGGAAAGGGGTGGGGAGACCTGTCTTGACTGGGGCTCTCAGCAACCTGACGTCCCTGCTCCTTGCAGGGGGGGTGGATTAGATGACCTTTAAAGGTTCCTTCCAACCCAAACTATTCCATGATTCTATGATTCTGAAATAGGTTTTTAACTAAATGATATCAACACAGAACATTGCAGAGAAGCTCTGTTAAACGTATTTACTCGATCGCTGATAAACTTGAAGTCAGTGCATTTGGGAGTTTGAGTCTACTTTTTTTCTCTGTAATCGAGATGCTCCCCTGCTATAAAGAAACTGTGCTAGTCTATTTACTTCCAGTTCCTCCAGGGAACTCACTGTGTCAGTAGCTTCACAGCTGACCTGCCCATGATTCTGGGCTACAGACAAGAATTTTGTTTAGAAGAATCTGCCCATGCCAGTGTATCATACCAGTACAAGGTGGAAAAGGTATAAAGGTAGCCAGCTTTTGGGCCCACACATCTGAGATGCAATGGTTGTAGTGGGAGATTTGACAGATTATGTGGACTTTCTGCCTGAAAGAGGCATTTATGCTATTTAGGCTGTTTACATTAGGATGAGATGAACTTCACCTTGACATGCCTGTTGCTCTCCCCAGCTTTGAGGACAGGCTAACGCTCTCACATAGTTTACACTGTAGACATGTACCTGATTAGGTAACCAAGCTACCTCTTAAAATCCTCTTGTAGACAACGACCTACTACAAAGCACTCCTTTCCAGACTTGAATCCTTATTGTTGCTCTCTTCCACACTGTAATCTGCCAATATCCCTTGTGAAAAACAGGCACAAAACCAGGGCACAAAGTATTTCACTTACTGACATAACAACCTCTCAACTCCTACTGATTTAGTTATGTGCCAAAAGACGCCCCAAACCAACTAACCAACAAAAAACGAACAAACCCAAAACCAGCACAGATAAAAGGGGCTGGAGCAGTACAGTGGGATGCAAGGATATGTGTTTCTGTTTCAGGGTATCCTTGACATAGCAGTGAACTTCTCACCCAGGGATGGATTCCATCCTTTGCAAGGAGATGGACACTAATCAGGACCTGGCATATTGACTGTCTTTTTCTCTAGTTATTCTCTCTATAATCTAAGTTCTCAGATCAAAATTAATCTGCACTCTTTATAAAACCAGCTCAAAAAACCACAGGATTTGGCCACAAATTTATTTAGTACTATTATATTATTTGATTTTGCATGGAAAAACTTCCTGCATTTGCATGCCATGTTAAACATTACGTTTATGAGCAGCTGGTGGCTCTCAAATCAGAACATGTGTTTACTTTGAGAGTGGTAATCTCTTAAAGGTAGTTTGCCGTTATGTGTTTATGGTCTCTTAGGTAACTGTTGAAGGATCAAATGAAATAACTAGGCGGAAAAATATCTATCTTACTTTGCTAAAAGGTAAAAACAGAAGTCGTGGCAGTATGGTTTTGAAACTAATGAATTACTGCACCACTTCACATGGGAGACAACGCTTGTTTATTTTTTAACAAGAATAACTATAAAAGGCTGGCTTCTGCAGTCTTGACTGGAGGAATGCATTCTCTTAGGATTATTTTGCTCAATGTTAACAGCATTTAGACAAAAAGATTCCCATTTCAACTGTCCAAAGGTTTTAGCTTTTCAACTTAGCAAGTGCGAAAACCAAACAAAAATCCCATACCTTGTGTATAGTAGACTATTAATACTGATTTTTCAACCTTAAAATCTGACAACCAAGCCACATTCTTTCCCCATTTTTCATTACATCAGTAATATGGATTTTACAAAACCTATTGGCTACTCCTATAAATTCCCATTTATATTCATGTTATCCCTGCCATGACATTAATACAACCCTTCAAGCTCCAGGGAAGTTATGCTTGTGGAATTACTTCAAATTTAGTAGCAAGTTTCCATAGACATATAAACTCATCCAGTTCACTTCTCCCCGTGGCTTCTGCTATTGAGCAATGAGAATAAAAATCAATGAATTATGCAGGATGGTTTCTCAGTGTTAAATTTGTTCATACTTCATCCTTAATTTGAAGTGCTAGGCAAAAGTTCATCTTCTCTTGCTAATTGATTTTTACCATGAATGTGATGAAAAGTACTTGATAAAAAGGTTAAAAAACCTTGTCAAAAAAAAAAAAAGGTAGCATAAGCCAAGGCAGCACCAATTCATCGTACCTTACTTTTCAAGTACCTTTAAGCTTGCCTGTGGGAACTGTCTTTAGGAAATGAGTTCAGAAGCTGTAGCAATTACATCTTGGCTTCTCTATATTATAGCATGCCAATTTACGATTTTAAAGGTAATTTGTGATTTGTGATAATACCTGCATACTCAAAATTAAACCCATTCCAACAATTTATTTTAAAAAAGCTTCTGAATAAAGAATAAATGGCAAGGACTACTGATCTGTGCTGGAATGCTTTGATCTAGAAGTTGAAAGCCTTCACTTCCATATTTGCAAACTGGGACTTTCATTTTAGAAGACATTTTAAATTAGCTACTCATCCTGCTTGCTTGCTAAAATATTTGCTATTTCTCAAAGAAAAGAAAAAAAAGAGGAAGAAGGCAGAGTAGAAGGAACAAGCAGGTCTTCTCCTATGCCTTTTTGTAAAACTTTTCTTACTGTGATGTTTCACAGAATGTATCATGGAATTTAAGTGTATTGGGATTCCCTTGAGTTCAGCATCACACAAGAATACGGCCGATACCTACCCACCACTTACATCTCACTGCAGCCATAATTAGTTGTGCTGAGCTTTCAGAAATAATTTTTGCCAGTAAGGCTGTTTCTATAGGATACCAAGAATGCTAAGGTAGCTCTTATTTACAGTCCCTTCAGCTCAACTCCAAAGCTGTCTTTCTGTTGTTCTATGACTTTCCACTTCTCTCCTCTTAACTTCTGCCCATTTCCAAACTCCAGTAATTAGAACCACATTGTAAAACATGATTTTACCTCCCCTGATGCCCTACTTACCCTCAAAGGAAAAATATAATCAAGAAATGTAGTTATAATCAAGTCCTGAATCATTTTACACATATAAAGCAAGCTCCACTACCATAAAAATATACATATAAGCTGTACAAACAGAAGTTTAAAAAGTGTCTTAGGCATGAGAAAAAAAGGATACTTGAGAGACGTGTACGCACTAACTGAGCCTGTAAACCCAGGCACAGACTGAGATCCTAATGCATTCTGCACTACACAAACACACTTTGTCAAACTATCCTAGCAGAGTATTTAAGAGGGATGCAGTTCTCCAATATACCATAATCATTTTCTTTTTAATCTTAATCTTCTGTTTCACAGTACATTATAAACAGGTGTACTGGCACAGTTGCGGGGCAGGTGAATTGCAGCAAGGCAACAAGAATAAGAAGCTGAAAGCAGAAATCTCTTAAGCTGAGTGTACAAGTCAAGGAAGTACAACATGTGGCAACCTGAACCTCTTTGGACTAAGATGTGTCCCATTTTAGTGTTCTAAATTGCTATAAACTTATGCAAGCTCATAAAAGAAAGAAAAGAAAATCCTTTTGTTGCTCATAGTTTCATTGCTTTCCAGTAATGTTAATTGTGAATATTCAAAATTAATTAGAGAACAAACCATCTTTTTAACCTTTCTTTTGATGGTTCCATACACAAATAGAACAAAATGTAAAGCTGCAAGAATACTTTCAGAAAAACATTAAAAATCCTTCTTCTATCCAAGAAAAACATACCAAAGTCCACCTATTTTTTAGGTAACAGTGAATATAACCAGATTTGCCATTCTTTAGGACTTACAGAATAAAAATCTAACATATAACACATTCTAAGCTCTAAATAAAGATCTGATTTCCTATACAGTGAAAAATTTATTCTTGGACACCTAAAAATATGGAAAGCTCTGAGAAATATTTACTTGCATGTTCCACCTTTCATAATTACTTTGAGATAAATTTACCTTAAGTAACTTTGCAACTCTAAAGAGGCTGTAAGTGATAATTTCATAACAAATCAACTGTGTACCAATCCAAAAAGCCAGAAGGCAGAAAGGCAGAAAAATGTAGTGCTGACTTTTCGGAAAATTCTTATGCACCCCAAATTATTTACGTTACACTTGCTTCACACCATTTACATATCTTGATAGACCTAAAACAAAGTGCAGAGCACCTTCTATGAAGTCATACAGCTTTGGTGTCCTGTTCTGCTGACGGACAAGAACAGGCTATTTATGGTGTTTCAGGAATCCTCAAACCTATGTAAATAGTCTGACGTGACCCACATAGTGCAACCTGTCATATTCTACTGGCATTAACAAAGACAAAGGGAAAAAGACATCAAATTTCGGAATTGGACTAGATCTTCAGCATGCTTCCTTTACAGGGTGATGGTGGAGATGGCAAAGCAAAGGGGGCATTTTGCAAGTATGTTAACTTTTTGCAGTAGTAACACATCTGTTTGTGCACTGGGTCAAAGAAGACGGCTTTGTGCTTCCAAAAAAGTTTTTGTGAGCATGGAGCTTGGAAGTAAATCTCACTTAGCCACTGTTAAGAGCTGTATGTTAACTGACTTTCAGTATATGTGCAACAAGGGAATAAACTCTCTTTTATCACCAATCCTTGGTTCACCTTGAAGAGCCCGTATAAGAAACAGACTCAGCAACGGGCTTTTATTCAGATGGACTACATAACTACCTAGGAAAGTTGCAGAGAAGAGGGCAAAGTAAACTCCCTTAGGCAAAAACTCTCTGGTACCTCTCCTTTCTGAGGAATTAGAACACACACAACCTGAATCCAGCAAAGCTCTAACCTTTATCGCAATAAAAACCTAAAAGGTCACACTGGGGAATAAAAAGGTAATTAATATTTTAAATCTATTCTTCAATCTGCCATACCAACTCCTGTTCAGTAACTAAGTTGTGAAAGCTAATGAGACTAGAAAGCATAATAGCAATAAGGTAATGCATTTGTCTTCCTTCCAGGCCATTCTGCCTTCTCTTCAGGCCGGCCCAATTTATTTAGCTTTAGTCCAAAAGAAAATATCCTCATAAGTATCAAACTTGGTCTCAATTAATGAGCCCTGGTAGGAGGTGAAGCATATCATTCTGCACAGAGCCGCACCAACACAGATCAAAGCTGGCTTGATTAAGCCTGTTTGGAGAACAAAAGATCTGCAACCTACCAAGACATCCCACCAACACCGAAACACCAAGGCGTCCCACCAAGACACTGAGTCATCATTAACCACCTTCTGCTCTAGGAAGAGCCTGGGCTGGGAAGCCTCTTTGGGCAAGGACAGTTTTGAACTTCTGAAGCCAGCTGTTCTTGGAGCTTTGGCATTAACTACCACTTGTAAGACTGGGGTTAAGAACTACTCTCTTCAGAAAGCCTGACACAGAAGTTGTTAATTCTCCTTTCTTCAGAAGCTTTCAAAGAAGATTTCCAGCAAACCACAATCCAAACACAAGCTGAAATGGCCATAAACATATACGAAAAGATTACTTTATCGCTTAACTATACCCTGCTCTTAGATAAAGCGCAGTAACCTCATCTTACTTTTAAACAGATGGGCTATTGTTTTCTTGCTTGACTGGGCTAAAGGAAAGTATGTTTCACTGTGTGGCCTAAAGACAGATCCTATTCAGCACAGTTAAATATTTATTGTTTTCATCTACACGTTACAGACAAAATGCCTGATCTTAAGGCACAGCAATAAGGGTAGAAAGGTCTAAAATGCTGGCTCCTTTTCTATCTTGCAATGTGAAAAGAGACCTTTACCTACACTACCCTCTGGCAACATCAAACACACACAAGGCCATTTTCACGTCATCGTACTAATTGTGGGCATGTCACATAAAGATCGATCCTACAATCATTTCCAGCGCGAGAATTTTCAGTGTACACACAGAAAAACTCAACTTCAGTCAAGATTTTCCTCTAAATAACTTGAGTTTCTGGCTCAGAGTTCTAATTATTCCTGGAACCATTTCTGAAGTGGAAAGAAAGGAGGAAAACAGTTTAATTTCCAAGATTGTAAGGAAAAGCATCTTTATAGGGAAGAAACAAAAAAAATGTGTAGAAAAAATACTTTTTATATCATTTCCTTAACACTGATATGTTTACCCAGGTTTTTAATTAGCAAGGAAGGCTGAGAAGGCAGACACCTTATAATATCTGAGCCAGCTTATTTAGCTCCTGTTGTGTAAACTACCAAAACTGGCACCGTCAGTGTATCTCCCAAGGAGCTGGCAACAGGCTGACTTGCAATTCCACAAAATTGAGATACCAGACTGAGTTCCTTAAATCTCAGAAACATCTCGCTTACTTAAAGCTCCACTCCCTGGATTATTCTTTGGGGTTTTTCTCTTGAGTTGGGTCACAGGTCTTAACAGTCTTAACAGATAACTGACCTCTTCTAGTTGGCAGGCTTTGATGACACTCTTGTATCGGTATTCATCATAGGATACACCAAAAATAATGTTTTCTTTTATTGTTCCAGGCATTATCCAGGAGACCTGAGGTGAAAAGGATATCCTTCCACTGTGTTTAATTTTACCCTGCGAAGGCTCCAGTTCTCCCATTATCAACATCAGAAGAGAAGTCTGAAAAATCATTAACACTTGGTTAATATATCAGAGACCCGCACAACCATAAGAAATGCTGAACAAAATGAGAGTCACTCTGTTAAGTGACTTAAATGGTACATTAGTCTTGTAAAGAGTGTCCCTGTAAGTAGTGATCTAGTACAAGCTGCATTAGTGGAGATTTTCATGATATGTATGGTTCTGAAAGGCCTCTGAAATGAGAGAAGTTGCATTCAATGAACAATAAAAATTGTGTAAGATAGATTGTATAAAAGGCACACTGCTGCAAAAGGATGTATTTTTAATTAAACTCCCAGTAATTTTACAAGTTAAAAATGTGAGTATCTGTAAGACACATACAGTCATAAGGTATTAGTATTTATGGAGAATGTAATTTGATTTTTAACTTTATCAGTGACTATTTTGTTTGTTCTTCGCACAACACAATTCATGTTTACAATTTTGCTAGTGTTCATAAGCCTTTTATCTGTATTGCCTTGAAAAATGCAATTTCTTTGTGTATGTGTATACAATTACTCACAAACTGTTCAGTGCAATCTGAATTTTCCTCTGCAACTGTTAAATCATTTACGTGAATACATGACCTAAGTATATTTACTATTTCCCTTCATAAAAGAATTGATTGCAATTTCAGTACTGACATGTTATAATTTCAAAGTTAATCAGTAGCTTGTAGTAACCTTGTCACACATCACTGACTACTAGATCAAAGAATAGAATTGAGAAATACAAGGAAAAATATGTTACAAAGCCATTCCAGTGGTGTTCTTATCACTAATAAACAGTCAACAAAGCTGGGACGTAACAGCCAGAGATCTAAAAATCT
>JAAGAY010134917.1:0-65556 GCA_011801015.1 Ardeotis arabs
TTGGACATTAGGAAAAAATTTTTCACAATGAGAGTTGTAGATCACTGGAACAGGTTGCCCAGAGAGGTGGTGGATGCCCCATCCCTGGAAACATTCAAGGCCAGGTTGGATGGGGCTCTGAGCAACCTGATCTAGTGGGGGATGTCCCTGCTCCTTGCAGGGGGGTTGGACTAGATGACCTTTGAAGGTCCCTTCCAACCCTAACCATTCTATGATTCTATGATTTGGAGACACTTGACAGACATTCAACTGTAAACCTGAAGAGTGCTAGTTTAGCTAGAAGGGGAAAACCCCAGTAAAGCTGTCCCACGCTGCAGCTGAAAGAGCACCTTTCAGCATGAGAACAGAGCTCCTGCGGGAAAGCCTGGCCGCAGAGAACCAAGGACAAAGCAGCTCGTTACAGAAGCCAGGATCACCTCTCTCTGCACGCACTGCTGTACACCAGTCCTCTGTGGAAATGATGGTGCACGTGAGCTTTGAAGGTTTTTCTCTCATTTTCCTGTCCCACTTTCTGCTAAATTTCATTTATAATTAAAGGTTGACAATAAACAGTTAGTCCATACCCATAAAATATTAAGAGGGCAATAGACTGTTTATGACTATGGTTCATAGAGATTTATGAGCGTTTTTGTTGATGTTATTTCGTAACTCTTTGTAACACACATACTTGGCACTTTATTAACTCTTTATATTCCTATTAACTCTTTGTGTTCATATATTCTCTCTGGAGAAAGGAAGACTCCGGGGACATCTTATAGCGGTCTTCCAGTACCTAAAGGGGGCTGATAAGAAAGACAGGGAGAAACTTTTTAGCCAGGCCTGTAGTGATAGGATGAGGGGTAATGGTTTTAAAATAGAAGGAGGTAAATTTAGACTGGATATGAGAAAAAAATTTTTTACGATGAGGGTGGTGGAACACTGGCAGAAGATGCCCAGAGAGGTGGTGGATGCCCCATCCCTGAAAACATTCAAGGCCAGGCTGGATGAGGCTCTGAGCAGCCTGATCTGGTTGGAGATGTCCCTGCTTCTTGCAGGGGGGTTGGACTGGATGGCCTTTAAAGGTCCTTTCCAACCCAAACCATTCCATGATTCTATGAGTCTATATTAGAAATAAAGCTTTATGGGATGCCACTGACTCAACTTGCATGTGATGTATCATTACTACAGGTGGAAAGGGAGACTGTGCAGTCAGTATTTAGCTATGCTGCAGCTGTTTCAAAGTGTACCACCCGTGTCTTGGTTGCCACATCTTGGTATGTGGCACACAGAAGCCTTTCATACCCCAAGGGTGATTCTGGAGATAGTCATAGAGACTATTACTCATCCTTGGTCTCAAAACTAGAGAATGCAGAAATAAGCTTTTTTGAAAAAGTCAATATATTGCTGGTCCAGGCGGCTGTTCCCATCCAGGACGGCACAGTTTTGAGCATCAATATCTGCACAGTGCATGGAGATGCCCTGGATGCCACTGACAACTGCACAACACACATGCAGTCTGTACCACGTTGTCCATCCATCGTCACACATGCACTTTTGGAGCATTCTACGACTTGGCTTTTGGGGTAGCCTATTAGGAGGAGGTCTTTGAAGAACAAATCTAGCAGGTGAAGACAATCTTTTGTTAATCTTACCTGTGATATTGATTGCTCCATTTACTTTCCAGTCAACAGTAAGTGATGGTAAGTGTCTGTCAACACAACAGGACAGCACAGGACCGTTTGTCTGCATTTCAGGACTGTTGCATGTAACGTCAATGTCGTTTAAGTTTGAAATGATATCCAGTGGAGAGATTGTTATTGTTTTTGTGGCCTTGTATATTAGTTTGTGAAACAGATTGCTGTTCGTGAAATTGCATCTATAGGAACCTGTGAAACATAGGCAATACCTTAGCATTGAGAACACATTTTGCTGTTTTTTCCTGTATATTTGGAGTTCAGATCTGGGATCTACTGCCACATCTCGTTTTCACATCTCCTTGCTCTGTAATGGCTCTGCTACTTGCTAATCAAAATGTACCCTCAGGTCATCTGCAGTATGGTCTCTGCAGACCCCTGGTGCCAAAAGTATCCAGATAGGGCAGCTTCAGTGTTGTTCGGTACTTGAGAAGAGACCAGCGCTTTGGGAATGAGATTCTTAAAATCTGGCTGAATTGGTGTTTTGGGGATCTGTATGTTGCCCCATAGTCCATGTGGCAGCAATATCTCATGGTAAGAATGCAGATTGACTGTGCAAAAGGTTCCTACAAAGAGTGAGTGAGAGATGGGTGCCCAGGGTGGACTCCACAAGAACTGGCATTCTGAGTGTAGGCACATACATTGATCAGAAGGTATTGGCAAAGTGTGTGGAGCATTTATCAGCCACTTTCCCAGGCACTTGTCCCGTGCATGCAGCCGGGCTTCCTTTTGAAACTGGTCATCAGGTCTCCAAGCTTCCTTCTTATCTTAGGTACGTGGATTCCCCTTCCCCACTGGGATAGCCAGGTGAGTAGACCATTATATAGGAGTGGAAGCACTAAGGTTCAGGGCATCCTTAGCCCAAAGAAGTTTGGACCCATGACTCCTACCTCCAGTATGTGTGCCCAAATATCTGGTTCCAGGCTACCCTTTTTGAAGTTGAATGTAAAATTCACAGTCTAAAGAGAAGAACTGGGCAGGAGCTTGAGTCAAAGCTCTGATAATACATGATAATTTCTCTGATAACTCCTCCCAGCAAAGTGCCATCAATTTACCTGTTTCTGATTTTCAAGAAGCCCTAAACATGAACACATTAAAAACTGTAACTCTGAGCTCTGACTAGTTAGGTTATGTTTGCAAAGGAGGAAAGAGCCACCAAGGACAAATTCAACCACAGGCTCAAGTTACTACACCAAAAGTGTGGGAAGTCCTCACAGCCATGTGAGTCTTCTGCCATATGGCACTGAAGCCTGGCACTGGGAATATCGAGGACTGTATAGTCACCTGAGTCAGTTCACACTTTACTGGCAATGCCAGTCAGTATGTAGTTCATTAAAGACGAAAAATTGCAGGAAAATTATGAGGGACAGTGTATTTTTCACATTTACTGTAGGAAAATGCAGTTATTCCATTCCTCTTTGCTTTTTGTAGAACTAGTCACACTAGAGATTTACATCTGCTGTTTTAAGGATAGAAAATCATACCTGAATCCTTCATCGTAGTGTTGGTAATTTTAAGAATCGACCTTGAGGTTCTCTCTGTACTATTTGGCTTGATCAAATACCGGCAGCTGGGTAAGATTTTCTGGTCAAAGTGAAACCAGGTCACATACCCAGATGTTGAATTTAACTCACAAATCAGTCTTACAGTATCCCCTTCAAAAATGTATACAGGACTCACAGTGAAGTTTGTCTGATCTGGGAAGACAAAGGAACATTCTACATTATTGTCATTTCAGCTCACATCATAAATCACAGAATCATAGAATTATAGAGTTGTAAAATTATTTGGATGGCAGGGGACCTTTAAAAGTCATGTGGTCCAACCCCATTGCAATGAGCAGGGACATATTCTACTAGATCAGGAGCCTCATCCAAGCTGACCTTGAATGTTTCCAGGGATGGGGCATCTACCACCTCTCTGGGCAATCTGTTCCAGTGTTCCACCACTCTCATAATAAAAAAACCCCACTTGCTTATATCTAGTCTAAATCTACCCTCTTTTAGTTTAAAATCATTACCCCTTGTCCTATCACTGCAGGCCCTACTAGAAAGCCTGTCCCCATCTTTCTTATAAGCCCCTCTTAAGTATTGAAAGGCCACTATAATGTCTCCCCGGAGCCTTCTCTTCTCCAGGCTGAACAACGCCAACTCTCTCAGCCTGTCCTCATAGGAGAGGTGTTCTGCCTCTCTGATATGTATCTGACATCTACATGGTGTCTTTCATCTGATGGGAATTCTAGGTGCTTCTCAATATGTACTCAGCATCAGTTGCAGGGCACCACCTCTGATACAAGCCATGCAATTTTCTCACAACACGTTCTTCTACTATTTTTGTCAGCCAAAGATCCTAGAAGGTATTATGCAGAGAGCCAGAAATATTATCACCACAACTACTTCCTAGGTGGATAAACTGGGAGGAGAAGCAACCAGGTTAAAGCAATCCTCTGAGATGGACAGTCCGGCGCTGAGTGTGCTGAGAGTATGACACCTCTGGACCACTTGATCAGGCAACTGGATTGTAACACACTGTCCAGTAGAAGCATGGAAAATGTGCCAAGGAAGCCAGGGGGAACCCGTTCTCATGTAAATTACAGTTTTTTATTTTGTTTTTTTTTTATTTTGTTTTTTTTTATTTTGTTTGAACAGGTGGGAAGTGTTGGTAGCCTGATTATGTTAAGAGCAGTCTCAGTTCTGGAAGTGACCTTAAAGGTCACTCTCTTCCATGGAGAGAGACCACATCAGGGTTCAGAGTAGCTGAGTTTTTCCATGAGAGACAGTGCATGCGTGATCATCTCATGTAAGTTCTAAGCTTTGGTGTCATAGGATGAAATGAAACAGCCAGAGAAAAAAAAAATTGTGCAGGTCCAGTACCAAATAAACAGTAAGGTAGCTACATGGTTCAGGTTAGAAACGGTAAAATAAAGGTCAAAGGAAAATATTAACAGAGCTTTAAACTTACTAGTTATTTCTGTTGTGAAGGTAGTTTGGTTTAGCTGGTACAATGCATCTAGAAACTGTGGTACAATTTTGTTGGAATTTGTTATCTGATTGAAGCTTGCTGCTCCTGCTTTTACTTCATAGCTCACAAGAACACTTCCAGACCTAAAAAGACACAAGAATGAGAAAAACACCATATCCTTGCATATGAGTGGTTTTCTGTGTTGTGGTGACCCATCTTGCATGGCTAGGGAGGCTTCACAGGGCTCACCCGTGAAGGCTCCTTTCATGACTTAAAACGTGTTCTGTTATGCAAGAAGGTTGTGCTACAACTTCCAAAAGTAAGAACACCTTTACGTAACATTTCCTTCATCTGCTATTTCTAGTAAAACTCCCTTAGAAAACCTAAAATACAGCTGCATTTAAATATGTATGGACTTAAGTAATGTCTCTTTTATCCAGATCCAGTGTTATATCCTGAATCAACGACTAATTCATCTCCCTGATGACCTAGGAAATTATGTTAGGTTTACTCGCATCCTCTTCCCCTTTTGGATGGAAGCCAGTCTTTCCCAGAAAAGGCTTGGATCCAGAGGGAGAGTGATTATGTTTCTTAGGTTTTTGCACAGTAGTGAATTTTACCTGCAATCCTATTTCCATGCTAATACTCGGGCTTTCCTCTGTGGCTGTTATACTGTTATTCAGTATGCATACACTGGGCACTAGCCAGAGTGAAAGTAGTCTTTGCTGACCAGTGTCTCCTTGAGACTGGACAGAACGATTTGTGTCTTCCAGGAAAAAAGGAAATTGTTCACTTACCAGAAACCAGTTACTGTTGCCGATACAAAGCCTGGCAAACATCTGTAGCTAGCATTAAACTGTAAACAAAGACATATTACATGACATAAGTCCTCTGTGTATTATTCTGACATGCTTAAATAGGAAATTCTCCATTCAACATTGATGTGAGTGAGGGCATGTAGCGTATCTGATGGAACAGGCCTGGTGCTGTCCCCACTGTCATGGGATAAATTTGTGTTGATGGTTTCATTCTACGTGTGCTCATGTGGATTAAAGCTGGGACCAATAATATGATTTCTTTTTAAGCTTTTGATGCAAAAGATTCCTAAATACTACCCTGTCGGCCAGCATATTACAATAAATGGGAACATTGTCATTGCCTTTCAATGGAGGCAGCTTTGGCCGGCTTTGTAGCTACCACTGCTGCATACTTCACAGCTCCCCACAGAGACAGTGACAGTGCGCCCTTTTTCCCAGACACTTAAGGTGAATGTTATATTTCTTAGAGGGCTTTCTACCTCCAGAGATGGAAAAGTAAAGTCATTACCGCTTTTTCAAGGTCATCTTTGTATTTTTTGTATAACTCAGAAGAAGAATTCCTGAGATCACCGTGAAAGTCTCTGTCGAGTCTGACTGACATATTCATTACAATGGGTTCTCCTGTACCACATGAATCTGTAAGGAAAAGCATAAAAATCAATGTAAAAATAATCAAAAGCTGTGCTTACAAAGTGATTTCTTAGCTCTTTCTTCTGACTTAATCATAGAATGTTAGAATTGTAAAATGGTTTGGGTTGGAAGGGACCTTTAAAGTTCATCCAGTCCAACCCCCTCTGCTGCAGGCAGGGACATTCAACCTGACCTTGAACACTTCTAGTGGTGGGGCATCCACAACTTCTCTGGGCAACCTGTGCCAATGTCTCACCACTCTCATTGTAAAAAAATTCTTCCTTATGTCCAATCTAAATCTACCCTCTTTCAGTTTAAAACTGTTGCCCCTTGTCCTGCTGCTGCAGGCTCTGGTAAAAAGTCCTCTTCTGTCTTATAAGCTCCTTTTGAATATTGAAAGCCCACCATAAGGTCTCCCCAGAGCCTTCTCTTCTCCAGGCTGAACAATTCCAACTCTCTCAGCCTGTCGTTATAGGAGTGATGTTCCATCTTTCTGACCATTTTCGTGGTCCTCTTCTGGACCCACCCTCTGGACCCACTCCAAGAGGTCCATGAATTTCTTATACTGGGGAACCCCAGAGCTGGATGCAGTACTCCAGGTGGAGTCCTATGAGAGTGGAGTGGAGGGGAAGAATCACTTCCATTGACCTGCTGGCCACACTTCTTGTTATGCAGACCAGGGTATGCTTGGCTTTCTGGGCTGTGAGCACACATTGCTGGCTCATGTCCAATTTTTCATCCACTAGTATCTCCAAGCCCTTCTCATCTGGGCTGCTCTCAATCCATTCATCCCCCTAAATGACATGCAGGACCTTGCACTTGGCCTTGCTGAACTTCATGAGGTTTGCACAGGCCATCTCTTTGAGCAGTCAAGATTCCTTCTGTCTAACAGATCAACTGTGCCACTCAGCCTGGTGTCATATACAAACTTGCTGATGGTGCACTCAATCCCGCTGTCTCTGTCATTGATGAAGATATTAAATAGTAAGGTTCCTTGAGGACAGCACTCATTACTGGCTTCCACTTGGGCATTGAGCCAAGGACTATAACTCCATGGGCATGGCCATCCAGCCAGTTCTTTATCCATTGAACAGTCCATCTGTCAGACCCATATATCTCCAATTTAGCAGCAAGAGTGATGTAGGGGACTGTATCAAAGGCCTTACAGAAGTCTAGGTAGATGACATCCATAACTTTTCCCTTTCCCACTGATGCAGTCACTCGACTGTATAAGACCACTAGATCGGTCTGACAGCACTTGACTGCTTCCAGCTCTTAGATCCGCCTCCGTGTATCTCTGTGTGCTGCTCCATCACAAATCAGAGGCAGATCCTTGTGGGGCTGCGTCTTGGGTTGCAGATACAACAGGTAGTGCTCCACCCCAGTGCTGCCAAGCCTACATGTCCAGTCATCAGTCAGGTTCCTAAAAAGTCATGGGCACCTTGTCACAAGAGTCATGAAATAAGACCAAACAGATACACACTGGGATTTTTTTTGTTCCTTCTCTTCTTTTGAGCACTATAGCACACTTTAGTCACATTTGTAAGTGCCTCTGTTGAAAATTTGATGAGATAAAACTTCCTTTGTTTAGCAGAAGATGAAAGTCCCAAAGAGGCATGTGAGTGATTCCAGGAGCTGGGGCTCTATCATGGCACTAAATGTCTCCAAGTATTTGTGTCGAGGTGGACCCACATCACAAAGAGAAGAGCTCTAGATTGTCTCTACAGACTTTCCCCTTTTAGCCAACTCAATCCTGATGTGCTGCTTGATTGTACCTTTAACACTATTCCATCTTCTGACCAGAGTTGTGCAACGATGAAGTTCAGCACTGCTTCTCCTTACCTGCAGTCTGAGGCTCACAGTAAGGCCCGTAGAAAGGCATTTCCATCATGTAGCTGCAGGGCAGGTCGGGCGCTAGGCTGACGGAAGGGCAGGTTGTCAAGTTACTGCACACCGCACTTGGCCAGGCATATCCATTTTCACAAGAACAACAGCTATTGTTCTCACCACTGGGCAGACAGACTAGTGTCAGACAGACAGAGAGTACCATGAGAATGGTAAACAGGGCATAACATATTGCACAATATTTATTTATCCTGCTGTATCTTTATGCTAGCAATCTCAACTAAATGTTACCGTTCTTGTGAATTCACTTGAATGATGCAAGCGTGATGATCTGACACCTTGCAAATCTTACTATATTAATTATAAATTACTAACCAGAAATTGGAACCAGACTGGTACAGGGATAAACCTGATTAATTACATTTAAGTTTTAATGGAGATGTGAAGCTCGATCCTAAAAATTTACCTGGCATATTGGCTAGAGTTCTATGATAGTTTTCAAATTGGATATTTCTGTATTGCCTGGGCTGAAAGCAAATGCATAGGCTTTTAAAGATTGTAAGAACATGTTAAAGTCATTAAAAGTCCCAATGGCTAGTGAGATGCAGTGTCATTTTGACTGTATCCTGATAGACACTGCATAAGAGAAGTTGACATTATCATAAAGTGCTTTAAAGAAAACCATTCCCTTGACTAATAGTAAAAAATCCACCTCACTGTAAGTTTTTCTGTTCTTAATGTGCCATTGGCAAAGTAAGGTATTAACAAAGTGATTTTCACAGATTGCATGTGATCCTTTAAAGATCCATTTGCATGTTGTTTTGAGAACCGATGAACAATTCCCATCACTGCTTTATGGGCAGTGCAGCGATAAGAAGGTACCAAATCTCCTTCTCTACTGTCGTAAATACTTGGCGTGTTTGTATATATCTCTTGCTGAATTAGTTACTGGATGTGATGTTGTACAACCACAACTCATGTAATAAAACCCATACGATATCTTGCCCTGTAAGAATACATTTAGTGGGTTATATCACGAGAAGACTGCACCTCGTGCAGTCTGACTCTGTCAGGGTCAGAGTACAGCTTCTTACAGTGATTTATGTTCGAAATGCAAGTGAAGGGAAGTAAACAGTCTGATAACCACTGTCGCAGCTCCCTGAAACTGGAAAGTAACTCAGACTGCTTGTTAGTCAAACTGGAGCAAGATCCTTTGGCTTGGGCTTCCTCTGGCTTTGTCCCTTCCTTAGGAAAAGAAAAGCATTCAGGGCTATTCCTAATGCCAGCATTATATAAAGAGGAGCGGTGGGATGCAGATAACAAAACATGTGCTAGAGCTTCAGTCTGGTTGGGTCTTTCAGCAGGCAGCAAAGACAGTTCAGTTCTGCTGATTTCTAAGCGTGACGGATGGTAAAACTGGGAGACATCAAATACCGACAAAAAGCACATCACTCAGAATATAAAAATAAATAACCAACCCACCTGTTGTAATGTTGATGTTTGAAATTGTCATTTCTACATTTGAAATATTTGTTGAAATGGCAAGATTAAGGTTTTTTAAGTGCTCTTTGACTGGCTCCAGAAAAGATGAATCCTTAAGGCTTACTTCAATGTCAACGGTGTACTCCAGAGGGGGAAAGTCAAAAGTGAGCACTGAAAGAGAAATAGCATGAGAATGCAAAGCTGTGTCTGAGGGTAAATCATAAACTGATGGCTTCTGTTTTGAAATGTGGGCTCTGTTGCTCTTTGATGGTAGCTTACTGTGGCATTCTGCTTAGGAAATCTTGATTCCTACTGTGTTGCTTGGCAGATTTATTTGGCCTCAGAGCAATAGGAAGCTGATGTAAATGTCATAATATATATGGAGAAAAGCTGTCTCATCCTTTCTCTCTTTTGACTCAGCAAGTGGATGTATTGTCAGTCACAGGCTGAAGCCATACAGGATTATCTTGTGACCCCTGTCCTACTAAGAAGCTGTTTTGTTTTTTTTCTACATGGTGTATTTAATCTTGCATAGAAGCTGTAGTTCTATATGTCAATCTCTGACCAGACGAAAGCTTCCATCTCTTTTGTTTGTGCCTTTACTACTGTACTGATTTTGACTTGGGTAGAGTTAAATTTCTTAATAGTAGCTCGTATGGGGCTATGTTTCAGATTTTTAATAAAATCAGTGTTGCTAACACATTTTAGTTATTGCTGAACAGTGTTTACAAAGCATCAAGGCTTTCTGTTCTTTTTCTGCTCTGTCCCGCCAGGAAGTAGGCTGGGGGTGCACAAGAAGTTGGGAGGGGACACAGCTGGGACAGCTGACTCCAGCTGGCCAATCTGATATCACACACCATTTGACGTGGAGCGTGATGTCCACAACATATGTCATCATGTTCAGCAATAACAGCTGGGGCAAGAAGAAGGAAGGGGAGGACATTCAGAGTTATGGCATTTGTCTTCCCAGGTAACCGTTGTGCATGATGGAGCCCTGCTTTCCTGGAAATGGCTGAACAGCTGCCTGTTGATGAATTCCTTGTATTGCTTTACCAATTAAACTGTCCTTAACTCAAAACTCATGAGTTTTCTCACTTTTACGCTTTTGATTCTCTTCCCCATCCCACTGGGGGAGAGTGAGTGAGTGAGCAGCTGTGTGGTATTTAGCTGCCGGCTGGGGTTAAACCACGGCAATTACCTCCCCCTTGATAATCACAGTTCAATACCTCAAGAGATGCTGTCCCCAATAGTGATTTCACCTTTGGCTTACTAGAAATCTGCTGTTACCATAGATTCATGTACATACTGTTTCGTTTCTGTCTTTGCATCTCTGACTGGAAGCTTTCTTCTCCTAGCACACTGTCAATCTGTGGAAAACAGAGAGTGAACCTCTGTTAACAAACAAAGTGAAGCTTTAGCTGCTGTTGTTGGCATGAAAGAATTAGTGAAGAAAATACCAGCATAGATGAAAATTTTTTTTCCTTCCACCAATTGTTGCCCTTCCCCATCCCCGTTTTCCTCTTTAAACAGAATATTTATATCTACCAAGCAGGGAAATGTTAAACACCAGCTAAGGGATGTACTGAATTTGTAGGTGTCTATTTGCATATTTCTGCAAGGCAATTGTCTCAGATTAGCAGAAATTCTGTGTCTGAGCTGGAAACTGGCTATGGGACTGATGCAGTGGTCTCAGCCCTGGGCTAGCCTTGCAAACTGCTTGGGAGACCTGTCCACTCAGTCTTTGAATCCAGAAACTGGACTCATACAACCCTTTGCTTTCCTCTTCACTCTTGAGCTTCCAGCTCTGCAGCAGCAAAGCCAGCCTGAGTAGGAGTAGAAAGGGGATTGAAAGTGCTTGGCTCCAGCTCAGGTGTCAGGTCAGCTATTTTGTGGGCCATCAATAGCACACAGTTGACCAGGGCAGTGGTGGCACAATTTCAGTATGACTGGGTTCACACAGGGTGCAGCCAAGTGAGATGCAGACCATCTTATTTTTTTAATCATGTCTAAAAATACATTGGCACCACAGCTAGCAAGAAAAGCTAAGGAACAAGCAAAGACGCAGGCAGGAAATTCGCAGCTTTGCCAGTTTCTTGAGTCTTACTGAAATCTTTATTTACAGAAAGGGTGAATAGCTTGGCAACTCTTAAGTCATCTCTTTACATAAAGGAACCATCTGGTGTGTGATTAGAGCTGGGCTTCGTATCACAGCTGTGCTAGTGGTGAAGATGCGAAGGTGCATTGGTATTTTTGCCTTGCTAAGGGTACCACCTTTCACCTTAGAGGCTGGCTGCAGGAGCTACAGAAAGCCCAATGTGATCCAGTTCTTCCCCCAGGTTTGGTCTCAGTGATTTCCTTTTTTAATTACTCTCCCAAACAATTGCAGGATATTACTATGTCGTTAAATACTTCACATATTTCACACACTAAGTGGTGACACATTTGCGGGATCAGTGATGTCAAAAAATGAAATGTTACCCTTTTCATGAAAATACCTAAGTGCTGAATTGGAGACAGTTTGAAAAAAAAACAGATCAAATAAGATACTTGCTCACTATTAGCCATCTGCCATAGAGCAGACAGAGCTGCTGGAACCAGCTATACCTTGGTTTGCCAAGACAGTCAACAGCTTAAGGAGTTCTCACCTTCCTCTTCACCTCTCCTTGCCTTTTTTCAGCCTCCTCAAAAAAGAACATTGTGTTCTGCTCAGTCCGTCAGAACTGAAGTCTCTGTGGTGCTAGAGGCTGAACACAGATGTTTTGGCTTGATATGGTTCATAATGTAGAAGATAAAATAAGTATTTTCTGGTCTAATAAGAACTGTGATAGACTCATAGAATCATAGAATGGTTTGGGTTGGAAGGGTCCTTTAAAGGCCATCTAGTCCAACCCCCCTGCAAGGAGCAGGGACATCTCCAACCACAGCAGGTTGCTCAGAGCCCCAGCCAGCCTGGCCTTGAAAGTTTCCAGGGATGGGGCATCCACCACCTCTCTGGGCAACCGATTCCAGTGTTCCACCACCCTCAGTGTAAAAAATTTTTTCCTTATATCCAATCTGAATCTACCTCCCTCTATTTGAAAACCATTACCCTTCATCCTATCACAACAGGCCCTGCTGAAGAGTTTCTCCCCATCTTTCCTGTAGGGCCCCTTTAGGTACTGGAAGGCCGCTATAAGGTCTCCCTGGAACCTTCTCTTCTCCAGGCTGAACAGCCTTCACTGAGTTGGTAGATTTGTAGACTACTTTTCTTTACCAGACTATATTAGCTTCCATTTAGTCAACCCCTTTTTTTCCACTGTTCCTCTTTTGTCCTTTCTAGTTATGGTCTATCTGTGCAGAAAGTGTTACCAGACCCATATACAGGATGAAGAACAAAAGAGCTTTCCATAATTCACACTATTGATGAAGCAAAAGAGGCATGTGAGAATTATTGAAAAAGTGAAAAGCTGAAGTGGAGTCCAAGTGCAACATCTAAACACAAGTGACTCAGGAGTGGCATTTTGGTCATGTGTACTCATGTCCTACTGTCAAGACAGTGGTGAGACTCTTGTCATCTACCTGTAAGCACCTCTGTGCCTGAGTTAGTTTTTTTGACACACCAATTCTAGGCAAGATTTATTTGGTGTCTTTCATAGGATGGATGAATCCCATCCAGGAACAGTGTCTGAGTAACTGTTACCTGCTTAGCCACAGGGACAACAATTTAAATGCCTTGTAGACTAAGACAAGTGAGAAACCAGAAGTTTACAATGAGGGTGGTGGGACACTGGAATTGGTTGCCCAGAGAGGTGGTGGGTGCCCCAACTCTGGAAACATTCAAGGCCAGGTTGGACGGGGCTCTGAGCAACCTGCTCTGCTTGGAGATGTCCCTGCTCCTTGCAGGGGAGTTGAACTAGATGGCCTTTAAAGGTCCCTTCCAACCCAAGCCATTTTGTGATTCTATGAGTCTATGTTAAGTTTTGCTTAGCTCCTTCTGGAGAGGCTTTAAGACTGGGAAGCAGGAAGAGCCTAGTTCCTGGATCTCTCCATCTCTTTTACACACTGGGGAGACTCTGGGTTCAGTTTCCCCGTCTGATCTCATACTGAGCTCCTCCAAGATTTTGTGGATGCGAAAGAGAGGTACAGCAGCTGGGTGCTACAAGCAGAGACCAAATGAAAAGCAATGGGGCTGGGAAAGGATACTCACTACATATGGGAGGAATCGATCAAAGTTTGAGTCCTGTGATGTCTGGCAACATGCTGTGACCAGTAGAAACAGACAGCAGAGACCTGCAGTATTTTGGGGTGGCATTTTGTCTGGTGACTTTGCTGTACAGCCTGAGAAGAAAACAAAGCAAAAGGATCCGGGAATTTTCAGCTGACTCACACAGTAGGAAATACCAGCACACTCCACAAAAACAGAGTGTTCAGGCTTTTTCAGCACACTCTACCTGTTCACTCATCCAAGACAGAGCATGGAACAAGGTCTGTAATTATTCATATGCCACTATCACCAGACTGTTTCCCTCATATCTCTTTTTTTTTTTTTTTTTTTTTCACATTAGCTGTACCTACTTGAAATGGAGGGAGAAAGAAATCGCTTGGAGAAAGCGGAGTCCTAAGCAGATTCCTAACGGGAACAAGTGAGATGCTAAAAATTCATCTGCCATGAGAAAAGTTGACTTTGGATCTTCAAATATTCCTTACAGTGGTACTTGGCAAACATAGAGCCAGAACATGAGGGAATAGGTAGAGATTTCTGTCTGTTACCCCTTGACTAACAAGGGAAACAATGAAAAATGATAAATCTCTGATGTGCATTTTGAGTTTTTAGTATACATCTCCATTAATTGCACTGATGTTAACAAGTAAATAACCTAGAACACAAGAATACACAGGATATCATCAGGATATAACGTGCTGCCTGAAATCAAAACCCGGGAAAAGTAACCTTTTCCAGCTCATTAATATCTAAGTTAATTTACTCAGGCAGTTTGGATGATGAAATGTAAAGGGAGAGACAAAACATGTATGGACCATTATAGCAGATACTGGCGTATTTTATGCAGCCAGAGGGACTAGAGAAAGGGAGATGAAGAATACATAAAAATATGCATTTTACTATGAATATGCACTTTCTGATTATTACTAATAAAGCACTTCCCTAGCTCCAGAATTAACAGCTAGGAATTAATAAACAGGAAAAGGCAGAACCCAAGAAGATTGTGGAAATCATTTTAAGAAAGGAAAGCACTGAGAAAAGTCTCTTAAGAATAGTACTGAACCGTACCGGAGTGGATAACATCGATTTGATTAAAATCATCAGCTTTTGTAAAATTATGATCTTTTTGTGTTGAAAAGGCTGTTCATACAAACTGTTCATACAAATGTAGGCTTTGAAAGGCAAACCCAGAAAAATCAGCACCTCCTGAGATGACAATGAACATTGGCAATGGTGCCTAATTGCCACTACATTGCACATCAGAACTAGTGCTTCCAAGAAGAACTGTGACTTTCCTGCTCAAAAGACCCCATGATGGAAAATTATAATGTGAACATTATCCGTGGTCTCACCTTGTGAATGGGTAGAGGACAGGAATGAGCTCGCAGTCAAGCAATATACTTGACGTCACAGATGTGGGTATCCAGCAGGGATTTATCAGAGGTTCTCACCACAGGTAATTCTTAGAGAGATTCATCTGCGCTGAGACTTCACCTGGATACTGACCTGGTTAAAAGATAGGAAATAAAAGTAGGAAGAAATTATTTGCTTTTCCAATAGAAAGATGTCGTCACCAGAGCTCTGCAGGAATGTGCGTGTAAGCCTGTCTCTTACCCTCTGTTCTCAGGTGATATGGAAAAGACAGTGATCGGTGATACAACACTCTGGACAGCTTCAAATGATTGAGACTAACAAAAGCAAAGTCTGCCTGTGAAGATCTGTATAGGAATCGCAGGATACCAAGTGACGGGGTCATGGAATTCAGCACTGATAAGCGTAAGGTAGAAAGAAACTATTCTGACATTAAGTATTCTGCGATGGACTCTGAACTGACTATTACCACTCAGAAATGGAGTCTGAAGAAATGTCAAATGAGCTCTGAGAAGCAATTAAAAAAAGGAAAAACAATTTAAAGATATCCTAGGGTAGCAACAGAGGAAAAAAAAACCCAATCAAACAAAAAAAACAAACAACAGAAAACTGTGCTATCTAGACATTTGAGCTGATCCGGTATGGCTACTCTTATGCTCTTACATAGGAATAACCTGAAAGCAAGACATCTCACCGATTCAGAATATCTTCCCACCCCAAAATCGATCAACAAAAAGACTGTTACAGGCTTTTTTATCCGATGGATGAATGGCTGGTAGAATTGGGGAAAAAAAAAGGTAGGGAAAAGGAAATGTCTCTTCAGTTTCCTGGGCATGTCCATCAGTATATCCAGCATTTTACAGAAGATACTATTTTGGTGTTTTGAAGACATCATTCACTTGCAACAGCCTCAAAACTTCCATGGATTGGGCTGATCCCAAGACCAAGACGGGTCAAAATGAATCAAGAGGGAAACATTGCCAAGTTACAAGCTGTGACACCTGTCCTTGAGATAGTGACATGACTTAGTAATAGAAACACTAACAAAACAAAGATTTCTGGTAGTTTTGTACATGTAACATATCCTTACACCATGTGGTATAACAGCTTAATCTGTACCAAGAACAGTAATAAGTTGATAAAACAAATAATAGAAGGGAAAAAAGATCATGAGATTAAACAGCATCTGCTCCAGTTCTGTATGTATCTTTTGTGCTGCTGAGAAACGTGCATTCATATTCAAATGTTGTGGGTCAGCCTCTAATTTCAAATACATTCTTTGTGCGACTGCGTAGCTGAGACTAAACGCCCCGTTAATTGTATACATAAGAAACCATATAGAGAACAACTCTGCAAATGAGAACCGTGTGGCTACTCAGGCTTTGGTAGCTAGTCAAAAATCAAAAAATCCCAAAGCAGTATCTAGAGAGCCAGAATACTAGTAAACAAATATCAAATTGCACATGGGAAAAATATTAATGTCCTTCTCAAGTAATGTGGCCATGCCCCGTATTAATTTAGTGTCTTGTTGAAAGAAGAATTGCTGTAAATTTTTCAGCAAGCAATTTCTCAAGTATCTATCTACCTTCAGTTGGCAAAACAGAAGCTACATGGACACATTCATCGTTTCTCATATGAATTGTCTCCTGGGAGACAATAAGTATCTTTGATTTATAAAGCCCCAGAGAACTAAAGAAACCGAGGTTTACTACCAGATCTATTCTTCTCCACAGCATTCAGGCTGAAAAATGTTGCTTGAAGTTAACTTTAAAATGCGAGTGATTCCTAGAGTTAAATAGCAAGGTCTCACTTTAACCCAGGACATAGGTGATCTACATTACCTCCTTTTTACTTTTTTAGTAAGTTTATCTTTTTCATAATGTTGCAAAATAATTACACCCTCTTTTGCAAATCCAGCACAACAGTTACCACCGCGTATGTTTTAGAAAATAAAGAAGACACTCAGAGATATAATATAATTTACCTTCTCAGGTGATTCAGAAAGAAGATCTTCTAATTAGATCCATCTCAAACATCTTCTGCTTTCTACTACAGCCCAGGCTGCTCTTTCAAACAGAAATAAAACCACAGGAACTTATATAATTAGCTGAACATGTTATTACTGCCCAGAAAACAAGCCGTCTCTAGAGCCAGCACTCAGTTTTCAAGTGTGAGGCTGATCAGAGATGCCACTGCAGAAAACCCACAGGACATTTCAAGAGGAGATATTTCCTGATACCATTCATCAGGCAGTGTTCGTTATTTCCTCCTACACTGATCTAAGTCCTTCAGTTTCTTATCTGCAGATTAGTTTATCAAGTGGACTAACTTGTTCCGCTGCTGTTACTCACCTGCTTTGCTCTAACAAAAGTGGGTGTTGAGTGGTAAAATCATGTTTTGTAGCTATGGCAAAATGTCTGTGGGCTTTGTTTTCAATAACAAGGGAAGAAAACCCTAAAGTTTTCATACCCGAGCTGGCAGTACGCTTGCTGTGGGCTGGACCTGGAAGGCACCAGGAACATGCGTTGGTGCCCTTGGAGGAGCTGCACAGCAGCGCAGACCTACGGCTCTGATAGCTGCTATGGAAGGTGGGGATGAGCAGGGAATTTCCAGAATCCAGGGGAACCTCTGATATATTATGTATATTTCTACCTCGAACAAAATCTGGAGCCAGGAACCAACTGCACAAACGGGACATCTGTCCAAATAACAACGGGGCTGTTGTCCCTGCAGTGTTTGATCACAACCAGTGTATTGATGGAATTTGTTTCCACAATACTGTGTGTGAAGCAGAGACTCATTGAGCTCGTGCAGCTTCTGTGGAAAAGCTTGGGTTTAAACTCATGTTCTGGGGAATTATTTTTTAAACAGTGATTAATTGAGGAGATAGGTCTATGGAAAGAGCTCCTATTCCCTCAGAAACTGGAAATAGACCCTATGGAGATCCTGATTTCTCATCAAAAGTGCATGGGGGTGAAGACTCATGAGGTAGACAGATATGCCCCAGGATCCCCATGGCCACTGTGCAGCCACTGAAAGCCAGGTGGGACACACCAGGGCATCCCAAAAGGGCACATATCATCAAAGTACACAGCTGAGTCAAGCTGTAAATGCCACTCATTGTCACACCGCAGAAGAAAAAAATGTCAATAAGGTGCTTGATAAGGTGACATGCATTTCCCATTTCTGCACTACTTCCCAAATTAAGGAGTTGTGACTTTGGGGCTGGTCCAGCAGTTACAACAGGGACATGTTGCCAGCTGACATTGGCTGCTTCAGGGGAACAGGAGGGATGGCTGTCATGGCGGCATAGTTGGGCTTGCCCTTGGTGTTAAGTGTCCAGAGTAGTACTGGTCATTTTTGCATCACAGTGAGCTTGGACCAGGTGTTCAATCTTCTGTCTGCAGTGAGTGTGCTGCCTGCTCCACTTCTAACAGCCCTCAGACATGTCACAGCACTTCGCCTCTTGCTGGGTCTGAGCCATAAAAAGCAAAATGTGTGTTTAGCAAAGTTTGCCCTGCAGCCTTTGCGGGTGCCAGCATTTACTACGGCTGCTAAGGCTATCACGGTACTTGACTGTGAACTTCTCTTCATGAGCCAGCTGGAAGGTGCATTGTCCTTGGCAGCAATACAGCCTATTCCTATTCCTATTCCTATTCCTATTCCTATTCCTATTCCTATTCCTATTCCTATTCCTATTCCTATTCCTATTCCTATTCCTATTCCTATTCCTATTCCTGTTCTCTTTTCTGCAAATCTGGTCACCTACTGCTCCCTGCAATGTGGTGAGCCAGCCCTCAGCCTGCCATGCTGCCACAGTTTTAAGGTGATTAAATTGACATGATTGATGCCCTCGTTGCCCTTCACAGCTTATCCCCACTGTTGCAGTGGCATCAATCTGGTTTATTGCCCATCCAAGCTGGTTCAGGAATCTGAACAAGCAGAAAATCAAGGGCATATCTACAGCACTAAATGTAACCACCTCTCTGCAGACAGGTTTTACTGGTGGCCTTGTGCTAGTGCCTTCCAGACTCCTGAGAGGAGAGGAGGAGATGTGTGGCCCCAAGCAGGGAAGGGGGAAGGAACAGAGGTGTGCAGGAAGGGCAGGAGGGGAAAGAGAAGGAGGATGTCTTCTTTTCTGCCCTGGCAAGCAGTTCAGTATGAGCTCATGGTCCATACTTACAGAAAGAGTTGTGCAGTTTTCACCCAGCATTGCTCCCTTGGCTGTCTCCTTGCAGGTTTAGATAAACAGCAGTGCCAACGCAGGGGATGGCATGAAGAGATGGACAGGCTTGGCTTAGACCGAGTTAGCTGTGGTGGATCCACACTTTTCACATTGCCAGCCCTTCACTGGAAAACCAAACCCTCCTACCCCTCTCCTTTTTTTTTTATTAATTTTTTTTTTTCCTATGGCTTTCAAAAAATTTTAACCAACAGCACCAAAAGCAGTCAAATAGAGGAGTGAATCACTGGCTGTAAAATATGACTAGACGAATACCGGAATCTGATCAGATCAAGCAGTTCAAAGAGTTTCTCGGAACATACAATAAAGTTGCAGAAAATTGCTCCCTGAATTGCATAAAGGATTTCACTAGCAGAGAAGTTAAACCAGAAGAGATGACTTGCTCAGACCACTGCCCACAGAAGTATTTAAAAATGACACAAAGGATCTCCGTTGGATTTCAGGAGTACCATATTCAGCAGAATGAAGTTCTAGCAGCTGAAGCAGGACTGCTTGGCCAGCCTCCATAGGCAAAAGCACGCTGTTCACCTTGGGCTGTGGGAATGGGAAAGGATGTAAGCAAGGGCAAAGGATCCCTTAAAAAAGGGTTTCTGCTCAAGAGACTGTATCATCAAATTGCAGCCGAAAGGGATGAGAAATCTTGGTTCTTCTTGCAGGAGAATGTGAAAATTGCACAATTTCAGAGCATTAGGTATGTAATCAACTTGGTATGTGAGTACAGGGGAATGTGCTGATTGTCCTGCTGGTTTTTCCTGTATGCATTCATCATGTACTGTCATGTCACCAGAAACTGCGAACTTCCTGGATTTTAAAGTTTTGAAGTTTCAACTCCAGAACACTTCTAGCCTAAACATCTGAGACTGCTCTTACAGAGCCATCACATGGTCAGGAAAGCATGCAGAAGGTGTATTAGAAGAGATCTGCTCTGAATGAGGAGCACTCATCCAAAACAAAGCAGAGCTACGCTGATCCTGTAATTAACTGGAAATGTGCTGTTACAAAAGCATATGAATACATTTCATCTGGCATGTCCAAAATAGACCAGGGTAATGTTCCCACAGAGGCACAACCTGAGAGATTCTGTTTAAAGTACAAGTAAATGTGGAAACAAATTTAGAAATTAAGTTAACAAGATATATCCCTCTTGACTCATCCATCTTCGTTTCAGTCCTGGCTGTTAAGACGTCAGTCTTCTCTCTAGAATCTAACCTCAGCGACTTGGGTAATCAAATCCCACTGCCACTTGTATCCCGAACTCAGAAAAAGATGGCAAAATCTCTCAGAAACTGGATGCAACACTGCAGGTTCTTACACCATTTGCTATTCTTCTTTTTGAGTCTGATTTTTACATGGTCAGCTTCTCAGAGAGATGCATTTGAGAAATGAAAGGACAGAGTAAATCCAAGGCATATCGGAATTAATAGGCAGATTACTTTAAGATAAAAGGTTTTGGGGTGAATCTGGCAATGCCTGGGGCTTCATTTACTATATCTCTCTCATGAATTTATATAGTTTTTCCCACCTCCGTCTTGCAGGAAAGAATCTGGAGGGAGTCCTAGCAAATTGCTACCTAAATCCACTCTACATGATGTTCTTGAAAACGGGGCTAATCTCATTCTGAAGTTTATTAACAGGTATTTTTAATTTAAGACCTGGAAAGTAACAAAAGTGCTCTACTTGATGCTGTTGATGCCTTGGCTGGAGTGCTGTGTCGGGATGCTGCTGTCTTGGAGAGCATCCAAAGGAGAGCCATGTGAACTCTAAAACATGAGCAAAGTACGACCTTGTCAGCAGGTTGAAGGTTGTTCAGTTTAGATAGGAGAAGAGTCAGGTAAAAACACAATAACAGCCTGTCACTCGGTAAAGGATTGACATAAAAGTTCACAGCAACAGCTGGGTGAAGGATGACATGAAATCCCACAACCTCAATGTTGATGATTATGGAAAATGTGAATTTTAGAAGCACTGTGAATGTTAGAAGCACTGAATTAGACTACCCAGGGCAGCTGCAAAGTTCCTTTCAGTGGAAGTTTTTAAGAATAGGCAAGAAAATTGCTGACACGGGAGAGAGCCCTTGATTCTTTCTCCATGTGAGTTTGTGGCAATGAGGCACCAGGTAGACCTCTTCCAATTACCTCATTCTGTTTCTTTACACTGCTTCAATTTCTGTGCAATGAATGAGTTCAAAGAGATTCAGAGGAGACATGCAAGACCACTGACCTGCGTACTGAGAGCTGTGTTTGGACTCTGCTACACCCACTCTTAGACAAGCTCAGGAATTCCTCTCTGGACCATTCCAGCACAACATTCCCACTGGTTTAAGCACAGAGGAGGGGAACTCTACAATCTTATCAAGAGTTTCCCCAAAATTATATTTCCAGAATAAGGGGTCTGGTTCACACCCTTTTCTATATAAAGTAACATTTTCCATGCTTGTTTGCAGACCATACACTTTTCCTTCTTGACCTATGACTTTAAATTCCTCTATTCATCTGTAAGCCTTCCAGTGAATTGGTGATGACCTTTTTACATACTCAAACAGTCTACATGGAAAATGAACATAATTTAGTCCCAGCTATCTGCAGATCAGGCTCAAAGGATACCATCACCAAGCAGGACTTGCTGCAAAAAGAAAATAACTCTGCAAGACTCATGTTGGCAAGGCAGAGTCGCTGGAATAGGAACCACTCAGCCAGATAATTGACAACGCAGACCATACTGCCCAGCTGAAAGGCCAAATTACCACATCCTTCAAGCAGTTCTAATTCTCTGAGAGCAGCTGACAGAACTTTCCATGAACATTTCAACATAGTCTGGATGGTACATCATCCCAGCTCTCCCTGAGCAGTTCACAGGTGGACTTACTGCCCGTCAGTAGAGAACAGCAACCTGCTGCATCAGCAGGGACATTCTGACATGGATAATCATTAACTGTCATAGTTCTTGGCTAAACATTAGCTCAAGGAAGGAGGAAGGTGCAAACCAGTCTGCCACATTTGGCAAGACACTGGCACTGTCCTGGTTGCTGGCTAGCTGTACAACTGATGAGAATGGTTACAGAATGGTTTGAGTTGGAATGGACCTTAAAGATCATCCAGTTCCAAACCCCCTGCCCTGGGCAGGGACACCTTCCACTAGACCTGGTCGCTCAAAGCCCCATGCAACCTGGCCTTGAACACTTCCAGGAATCACGCATCCGCAGCTTCTTTGGGCAACTTGTTCTAGCACCTCACTGCCCTCACAGTAAGGAATTTCTTCCTTATGTCCAATCTAAACCTACCCTCTTCTCCGGTCTACCTCTCTCATGTGGCTAGGTAATAAAATTCTGTCACTTACAGCCATTTCAATGTGTTGGGATAGGAAAGGCCTGCTGAGGACTAACTTTTCTTCAGAGTCCATGTCTCTGTCATTGACAGGGAGATGATGCCCACAAAGCTCATGCCTTCTATGGCCTTTTCAGTGCAGCATGGTGCAGAGAAACCTGGGTTGCACCACAGCCAGAAGTAATATATTGTTGACATGCTGTATTATCCCTTGCAGCAGGGTTTGGTAGCTCATGTCTGGTGGCCAGGCTGCTTCTACAGACACTGTTACAGCCATGTGGCTTGTTAATTGGGTTCCCCAGCTCAGGTAACCTCTGTTTGCTCTGCAGGACCTGACTTATTCCACCTTATCCTTCTGACTCTCAGATTTCCGCTCTCTTGTCTCTTGCAGGCTGACACATTCAGTAGCTTCTCTTACCCTGCCCAGCCATGTCTTCTTTCTAGAGTCTTTCTGACATTTCTCATTTGATACTAGAGTTAATGATGAGAAGCTTTCCTGATTCTGGATGGATCTGAAGCACGAGGTCCAGTTCTTAGGCTCCCCAGTACGAGACAGACACATACTGGAGCGAGTCCAGCAGGGGCCAGGGAGATGATTAAGGGGCTGAAGCATCTGTCACATCAGGAGAGACTGAGAGACCTGGGACTGTTTAGCCTGGAAAAGGAAAGGCACAGGGGATCTTGTCAATGTCTATTAATAACTGATGAGCGGAACCAAAGAAGCACCCACCCTGGAGTGACTTCTTTGGTGAGGGATTATGAATGCAGAAGTGTAAACTGAAGCTGAAGCATTTCTGTGTTAGAATACACAGCGTTATCCATCCTTATGCAGCCATCCCAGAGAGAGGTATTTTATTCCTGCTGGCTGAAACTTTTCTATATTCTGTATCTGGGAATGTGCAGAAGCAGAGACAAACACACCTTTGGCGTCAGCAGGAAGGGGATAACAAACAATTCTGTGGCTGCAACGTCTTCTGCCATCAGAGTTCTTTGTGAGGTGAATATTAGTCCATAGCCTCAGCATGTAGGACACGTACTGGGTCACTGAGGCTATGACCCCCCCGTGTGGTCAGTCTCCTAAATTCTGCCTCAAGAGGTTTGTCAAGCCTCATTGTAAAAGCAGTTAATTCTATGTTTTTCCTCCTTTGTTCACACTGAGAGACCATTCCCCCAACCATTCTAATGGGTAGTGATTGCTTAGTCCCATAAGCAGATTTGTGCTTGGTTGGAACCAAGGATCCTCTAGCCCAGTTGCTTCTTATCCAACGCAGGTTACAGCAGAGGCCCTAGGGAAGAGTTTTACCAAGGCAAAGCTTGTAGCAGCACACCTTCAGAATGTTTTCCATCTCTGGCTGTCAGAGGTGGAGGAATACTGGAGGCAGAGGCAGACTGGTGTTTAACAGCCCTTAATGGCCTACTGAGCTCACACAAAATGAAGTAAATTATAATAAAGCCTAGGAAAATGTCCAACATCCACAACATCCAGGAGCAAGGAGGTCTATAGCTCCTTTGCTTGTTTTGTAGCTGCCACTCATTAGGCTCAGTTTTGGTCCTTAATTATCAAACTGGGTGTCAGACTTGCTCCATGGCCTCTGTTGTAGTTCAGCCCGATCCGGGCTGCCTCATAGCAGCATACAACACTTTTACACTTCCCATCGCTTGTCCAGGCTGAAGAGTCCTATGTCATTCCCACCTCTTTGGCCCTTGTTCTGCTCTGCATCTTTCCAATTACGCTGTATCTTTTTTGAACTTAATTAAGCTCAGTTGTAGTGATGCCAGCATTTTCCTCTGGCTTAAAAAGCTCTGCCTCCCTTTAGGTGTTTTGGATGAAAGGCCCATGGTGCCATGAGGAAACACTTTATGAAACTTATTAAGAAACACTTCTTTACTGACCAGGCACTGGAACATGATGCTAAAGGAAGTGGTGGTGTCACCATCCCTGGTGTTCAAAAACCCTGTAGATGTGGCACCTCAGGACATGGTTTAGTGGACACAGTGGTATTAGTTTGATGGTTGGACTTGATGATCTTGGAAGTATTTTCCAACCTTAAAGATTCTATGATTCTACGAGATGTGTGGAGGTGAAGGACACATGCAGACAGGAACCAGGAGCTGCTGAAGATTAGAAGGTGTGAAGGGAGCAGATATGTGGCTGGCACAAGAGAGTCTAACTCCGTGCCTGCCCAGTACCTTATAGCAGCTGAGCCTTGTTTTGCCCTTTGCAAACAGCCGCTGAGCATTTTTTCAGAGACTCGATCTCTGGGGCTAAAACCCTTGTTTTCAGTAACTGTCCAGTTTTTTTCTTACTGAGCCACAATAGAGAGCTTTCCTTTCTGTGTATAAAACATGACCTTTGGATAGTGCGTAATAAATTGGATGATGAGACAATGTTTGTTTCAGACATAAAACACACAATGACTTTAAGAAACACACACCCAGGCACAACAATATTTCATGGGAGAGTTGGCTAAAAGGGGAAAGGGGAGCAGGGGAAGTTGCGCTGACCTTAGATAACACATCTGAATGAGAACAAAAATAAAATAAACACAAATTAATCAAGGACTCCAAATCGAACCCCTTAGTGATAAGGATTCAAACCAACAATAAACAGGCTGTGAGATACTTTCTGTGATGTTGGAGGAACTGTGTTATTTCAGCTTTGTGCCTAGCGTGGTGCAGGAGGCTGAGCTAGCTGGTATGCTAAGGGGTCTGGAGAACTAGAGCAGAAATTCAGTTTCCAGGGGGCCTGTGGGGACAATTTTTATTTTTTGTGAGTTAGTTGCATGCAAATAGATGCCATGGCACCCATAAGTAAAGGGATGAACGCTCCTCATGCCATGTAGTACATTACTATGCCAGGCTGAAAATAGTGGTAGCTGAAACCAAGCTGAAAAAGGCCTTAAAGTCAGTACTTTACTGGAAAAAGAAAGCCCTGCCCAGTTTTGCCTTCTTCCTGGTATTTCTTCCTCACCTCTGCTCAGGAGGTTTTTCTCAACTCCAGCTAAGGGCTCCTGTTTGACCTTTGTGTTGGAGTTGTGTAGAAGGATTGAAGAAAAAAGAAAAAAAAAAAAGAAAAAGAAAATGCAAATCAATTAGTTCTATTCTTCTGTTCCAGCTCTTTGCACGTAGCTGAGTACCATACGTTTTGAAAGGCTGTGGAAAAGCACACTCCAGCATACATTTGCTCACCTCTTATGGCTGGGATGGGACAAGGGATGTAGCCATGAACTTTCCCTTCTTCTCCTCATCCTTTTTGGAGCATCTGCAGTTATTAATGGCAGGCCTATCTCACAGCTAGCATCAACAAAGCAAGAGATTTGGAGCTCAGCACTATGTGAGTACCGGGAAGGTGGAACTCTCTATGTACTCCCATATCGATATAGTGAGGTCTAACACATCTGCCAAAGTGGAATTTCCATGAGCTTCAATGAGTTTTGGATTAGGTCCCTGAGTCAGGCCAGCCACGGGTTACTTCTATAGACCGAAGTGCTAGACAGTCTGATGACTGCATGCTTCCTGCTCGTTTCGTTTTATTAACCTCTTGATTTTTTTCCTGTTATTACTGCGAGTGCAGCTGGCTGTATAGGAAGCTACTGCACGTTGTTTAGGTGTCAGCCATTTGGAGTTTGTATGATCCTGCCCTGGGCCGCAGGAGTTTCCTGCCTGAGGGCTTGGCGTGTCACACCTAGAAACAAAAATGTAGAAGTACAAAATGGCATCCACCTTTCGCTCAAAGAATGATATAAATGGAGGGACAGTTCCTAGATCAGTGAAGGCAGGTGTCTGTTGTCCATATCTCATCATTCCCTTCTGTAATTATCAAGCCTGAGAGAAAAAATAACTGTTTATATTTTGTTCCACTGATCTCACGTCCAGTCTTACTATTTTTGTAGTGGTCTGTCTTTCAGAGCACAAAATAACTCAGAAATGCTAAATAGTGCTAGTATTTAACTTCTTTGAAGGCTACATTTGTCTATAATATTTACAAAATCATCAGAGCTCTTTCATCTTCATCATTGGCATTAGGTGTGAGATCAAGACAGAATATCATCAAAATGGATGGGACTAGTTTGTTTCACGAATATTCAGAAGTCTTTAAGGAATATTGTACTTCAGATAGATGCTTGGCCTGTTTCAAAATGACATAACACTTCAGATTTAGACCAGGGATGGTCCAGCCTTGTGAACCTCTATGGTGCACAATGAGCTCACATAGTGTAAAAGCACGGCAACGCAAAGACAACTGGCACCTGAGAGCAGGTTTGCTCATGAGATCCAGCACTGAGCTGGGTAGAGGAGTGGCATTTCTCAGGCCCCGAGGTGCCTTTGGAGAGCTTAAACAAACACCTGCCATGAGACACAGGGCCAGAGTAGATGACCTGCTGAGGTCTCTTTCTGGGAGACCTAGTCAATAGTTAGCCTGTTCCCTGCCTCAGCCAACGCTGAGATTCACAGAAACAATTCAATGGACAGTATGGGCTAGGGGCCAGCGCCTGTTCCCAGTTAGGCACAGCCTAGGCTGCCTTGTTTTAGAGAGAAAAGGAGAGTTCAGGAATATGTGCTCTGACAGACAGCCTCAGGATTAGGGAACATCTCCAGTCTCTCACACTGCACTGTTGCTGTCGCATGTGTTTCTCCTAATCCTAGCGTGTCCTAAGGTAAAACGTGTGTTTCAAAGTTAGAAACATTCTTTAGCTTCTCTTCCTTCAATGAGATGAGGTCGGTGCCTAATTTTGGTGACATCTCTCATAGCAAATCTTCAGAGACACCTGTGTTTCTCTCTGCTGATTGCACAGGCAATCTAAGTCTTACTTCAGTAGGAATCTCCTCTTCTTCAACACCCTCAAAAGCATCTGCACTTATGTTAGTGACAAGAGAAGCCTCCCTTAACTGCTGTCAGATGGATTAGGTCTTCACCAAGTTTGGTAGTATGATCCTGAAACACTGCTGGAGCCACTATTGCAAGGCTGGCCAGAAATAAGGCATTCAGGAAAAGAGCAGGCATCTTTTGAGACAGATTTGCATTAATAGCATAGATACCTCCCTTATGAGGACAGGCTGAGAGAGTTGGGTTGTTCAGCCTGGAGAAGTGAAGGCTTTGGGGAGACCTTAGAGCGGCCTTCCAGTACTACAGGAAAGACAGGGAGAGACTCTTTATCAGGGAGTGCAGTGGTAGGACGAGGGGTAATGATTTTAAACTGGAAGAGAGTAGATGTAGATTAGATATAAGGAAGAAATTCTTTACTGTGAGAGTGATGAGGCACTGGAACAGGTTGCCCAGAGAAGCTGTGGATGCCCCATCCCTGGAAGTGTTCAAGGCCACGTTGGATGAGGCTTTGAATGACCTGGTCTAGCAGAAGGTGCCTCTGCCCAGGGCAGGGTGGTTGGAACTAGATAACGTGTAAGGTCCCTTCCAATCCAAACCATTCTAGGATTCTATGATTCTAACATCCTGAGGGTCTTTACTGAGATAAGGGACAGTAGTTATGAACAGCAATTTGACTTCCTGAGCCATAGGCTTGAAACAGAACAGACAGTGAGAGGAAGGAAGGAAGTGTCATCTCCAGCTTGTTTTACAGCTGGAGAGACTTGAGGCATGCACAGCCTTATCCGAGATCTCAGCCATAGGATTGATTGACCCAGAATTTTGGGACACCATGCAGGAATTTAAAGAATTTCTTCCTCAAGAAGGAACAGTAAAATAATTTCAGGAGCAAGGTGTGTGCTGTGAACAGCCTGTTGAAAGGCACGTAGGGACAACTTTGGAATGAAGATGGATTTTACACACTCAGCCTGATGGCTGTTGAGGGCCAAGCCTGCAGTCACAGGAGCAAGCCGAAGCAGGAACTCTAGTAGAGCTTTTCCTCTGTGTATGAACAATTGGGGGAAGCTCTGCTGTTTTGAGGAATTTCCGAAGACAGTAAATTACATACAAGATCACAGCTCTATTATGCTTTTGGGGGAGGTATTTGGAAATTAATGTTTCGTATTAAGATTTAAATGGGGAATACCTACAGCTCTGCTCCTCACAGGTATCCTCAAACCTGGCCTGTCACAACATTTTCGTTCCTGTTGAGGTCGGTTTAAGTGGAGCCTGGGTTGACAGCAGCCAAGCATGTAAGTAGACCCTCGCTATCTCTGTGCTTCAGTTCTCTGTTGCCAAACAAGGATGGTATTAGCTGTCCCTACTTCACTGGGTGTTTAGAAAGAACCTGAGGAAGAAATAACCCATCAGTGCTTGGGCTAACAGGCTGATAAAGCAAGAGCTGTAGAAATACCTAGAAGATAAAAGAGACGCAGTTCCCCTTTCAGCCAAAAGGAAGGATTTCGATGCCAGGAGTGGTGAATTTTAGGTGACCTTTGAGTTCTTCCTGATACAACTATTACTTTGTGTAAATCAGCTGATTGAGATGACACAAAGGAGTTGAAGATTTTTTTTTTCTGGGCTGGGAAAAAACCCATTATTTCTATTCAAAAGCGGTCCATTAGAAGATCTCTAAAAGGTGGGCTAGATAGCCTATTGTGGTAAGTTGACCCTGGCCTGCAGCTAAGTACCCACACAGCCACTCACTTATTCCCCACCTGCCAGTGGGATGGGGGAGAGAATAGGAAGAGAAAAAGTGAGAAAGCTAGTGGGTTGAGATAAATAAAGGTTAATAAGGGAAAGAAAGAGGAAAGAAAAAACAAGTCAAGCAAAGGCAATCACTCACCATTTCCACAAGCATACCGAAGCCCAGCAAGCCTCCAGGCAACAACAACCTTGGAAGACAATTCTACCCCTCGCCCCTGCTTTTTATTGCTGAACATGATGCCATATGGTTTGAAATATCCCTTTGGAGAATTTACGTCAGCTTTCCCAGCTGTAGCCTCTCGTAACCCCCAGCCCATTTACTACAGAGGCAGAGTGGGAAAAAGAGAGCACCTTGATGCTGTTGTAGTCACAAATCCAAAACACAGCACCTTACGGGCTATTACAAAGAAAGTTGAAAGTTAACTCCATCCCAGCCAGACCCGGTACTCCCATCTTCTTTGGCTTGCTCAGATGGGAGAGGGGAGGGCTTTGGGGCAGAATTCATTGTAGGTTTCCACAGTGATAAACTGAAGTTTGGAGACAAGATATGGGATGGGTGCAGAAATGATGGGTTAAGGTTACAACATCCATGCCATGTCGTAGGATGGATATGAGAGTGAAACCTCTCTTGCAGGCCACCACCATAATCGGACAAGCCCTCAGAATAGGCTGCAAATATCATCAAACATTCCTTAACAAAGTCCACCGGTGCAGCATTATAACATGCAAATATAGTACTCTAATTACTAGACAAACTGCTACAGTGAGTTAGCTGCTCTGCAGGAACTGCTCTTTCTCTGGAGCAGGTCGTTCCTCCATCAAAGAGGAACAAGCCATTGCAAATCATCTTTTACAAGCTCTTTCTTGTGCTCCCTGTTCCTGCACACCCACCTTGTGCCTTCCACCTCACCCGCTTTCCTAGCACAACCCCTCCAGCCCACTGTAGTGGGCTCACTGTAGGACCACCATCACAGCCCTCCAGTTTCTGCCCTCACCCAGCGCTGGCTCAGTCCTTCTGCAGGATGCTGCTGAGCGCAGAAAAGGGGACAAGCTGCTGCTCCATTACCACACACAGCAGGTGCTGGATCAGATTAGCTGATGGGTGGTAACTGCCTATGGGCATGCTGAGCAACATGCAAGATGATGAGAAATAAATCTGCATAATCATGCAACTACTGTGAGTCAGCTGGGCAGTTGGACCCCTCTTTGAGATGACAATCCTACGAGACTCTTTCATGGAAAACTGGAAAATGGTTTTCTAAAAGGGGTTTATTTTCACTATAGATTCATCCCATCTAGTCTTAAAAAGTCACGATACTTACACAAGGCTCAGATTAATCATTTCCGTTTAAAGTGCAAGTACATTTCATTTACAACGTGCAAATACAGCCCCCAAAACCAACGATGCCCTCATGGATGATGCAGCTCACATCCATGCTTGCCTACTGTAAGCCCATGTTTCTTCTGGCAAACCGTGAATCACAGCCATGAACGGTGGCAGCAGTATCAAGATGAATGGGTTAAAAAAGGACCTCTAGTAAGGGCTGTGCTGCTCTTTTGTGTTTTAACAATAAGAGGAAGCTCTGCCTAGTTTGAGGAATTTCCCACGTCTCCAATTCAGACTTTGGAAAACTGCTTTATTAAGCCTGTGTAAGAGGTGTTAAAAAAATAAAAATAATCAAGGAGATTAGGACAAAGATATCTTCCCAGAGCCTACGCGTGTTCTGTTTGTTTGTTTTTTAAACCTGGATTACCGGAGGCAAAGTCAGAATCTAGGGAAGTTGAATAATGACAAATGCCAAATACTCACACCGGGCTCCTGCTGAGCTGGTCGAGCCATTACTGAATTCAGTCAAGTGTCACTGCTAAGCAGATGTTAAAGATTTGCCCTTAAATTTCTTTACATATTACTTCCTTCTGCAATGTTACGAGGCATTGCAAGACAGATTAAGAAATAGCTGATGAATTTTCTGGGTGAGAGGAAGATCTCTGAGTCGAGAAATGCCATTTTCACCATGCAACAGTGAGTGATGGAGCAAGGAGAAACGGAGCCTCAGGATTTCAAATTCCCAATGTCCTTTCCCTTGCTATTCCCTTGCCTGTTACAAGCTCGCTGCCTTCCATAAAACTGTCACTGAAAGCAAGAGTTACAGCGTTTGAACAATTACACCTTTCTCCTCTAAATCTGAAAGCTCCTAAGGCATGTAGGTGAGCATCACTTTCCCATTGATGGGGAGAGAGGAACAAGGTTGTACAAGGTCACACCACAGGTGTGTTTTTTTCTGAATCACAACCATTTAAGTGATTGGTGGATACTGCTGCACCAGGGAGGTTTGGACTTTTGAGGTTATAGACACCAGTAGAGGTGAAAGCATCAGAAAGCATTCCTGCATCCCCCTAACACAGAGCACTGGCAGCAGCACTCCAGCACTCCTACATAACACCATAAAACTGGCTTTCATTTAAGCAGCTCAAAAGACAGGTAGAAAAGAATGGGAACAAGATAAATGTAACACTCAAAGACCATACACAGCAGTGATTCAGCCTGTGAGCATGCGTGCTCCAAGTCCTTCTCCCTTGTCAGCAAGCATCACCTGATATGAAACTGAAGGGGGATGGAAGAGATTGCTCTTAAAAGAAACAAACCCATCATTTTATATAGCTGACAAAAATACCATGGCTGTTATCTGCATTGCAAATCCCAGCCACTGTGAGCATAAAACAAAGAGAAAAAACCCAAATGCTATTGCGGCTGATCTGGTTTTTTTTCCTGAAACTATATAGCATACCACAGGAGGTAACAAATGCAGTCTGGATTAGCACAGTATTTCCATGCACATCCCTCCTTACCTCTGCAGCCCTGAGCTTAAACTAGACTTATCATAGCCTCTAGTAAAATTCACTAGCCAAGCTAACAGACAGTAGCACTTTTTCAGAAGTTTGAATGGTTTAATTCACACCCTGAAAAGCCAAAAGCGTCCTACGGAAAACTCTCAACTAATCACCACAAACCGAAACGTGCGCCAATTGCAATTTTCCCAGTAGAAACCCGCAGGAAGTTTACCGGTCATGCAAAGCTCACACCGCAATGCCCTGAAAATTCCTTCAAGCTGCCTTCAACTGCCCCAAGCAGTTAAACCGCACGAGGAGACCGATGCTACGTTTTGCATGCATCATCCATACCTGTAGGACAACAAGTGCTGGTCTTGTCCGAGTCTTTCCCAAACTTGTCCTTCTGTGCTGGGAAGGAAACTTCCCATCCAAGTGTCAACTCCTGCCTCAGCCTCTGCCCTCTGTTTTCCCAAGAGCTCAAGACACACCTGCTTTTCTGGGTGTGCTGCTGGTTGTTGTGCTCAGTGGTTTATTTTTTTTTGTTTTGCTTTTATTTTTTGGAACAAATCAAACAGCCTGTAAGCAATTCTCGGTAAGCAGGAGAACCTTCTGGCTTGTGGTGATTTAATCAAGCAAATCCCGTGACCTCCCTTTCCTGCGATCAGTGGGAACCGGTCCCTTCTCCACCAACGCGGGGTGGAGTTGCAGCTAAAAAACACGAGCCTGAGAGCGCTACGCTGGGTGGGCAGGGCAGATCTTCCTTCTCCGTTTGTTGTGTCAGGGAACATGGTGATTCCTGCTGGTCTGAAACACGGAGATGGACTCTGGCCAGGAAGGAACCTGAGAAATATTTTCTAAGTAATTTCCTGGATGCAAGTAACACTTGGGTGGGGATGCTCACAGAGTTGCTGGAAGGTGTCGTTTCAAGATGAGGAAAACACTTTGTTAGCCTTCAGGGGTGTGGAAGTGAAAGAAATTACTTGTTGGGTTTTTTTTTCCTAAGGTAAACTGTAGGTGCTTCTCAGACTTTCAGCAACAAAGCCTCTCATGCTAAGAGGTGCTGAGATACTCCGCAAATTCATACAGGAGAGCCTTTCCACACGGAGCTCAGGTCCAGCAACACCCCAGCGATGCAGCTGTGGCACAAGGGCTCCTTCTCAAGGTGCAGAAGAAATCTGAGGAGGCTTATGCATCCAGAAGGACAGCTACTCCTGAAATAACCCCCAAACTGTGCTGTGCGGGTCCTGCCGCCTCACACTGGGGCTACTAGATGGGAATTTTCACGCACTGGCCAAATGACTGCACCCCAGGAAAGTGGGGATTGTTCCCCAGGGCTCAGTCCCAGTGCAGAGGTTATGCTGATAAAATGAAGGACACTGTAAAGGCCACCTTGCTTTTGTCTTTCCTGGCTTTGCACCATCTCTGATGTTCTTGCACAGTAACACATTACAGCACCATGGTCCAACATCAGCACATCAGATGGCACAGGGCGCATGCCACCCGTCTGTGACGAGTATTGCTTTCTGGAGCTACCAGCTTCTGCTTCTTGACCATAGAAGTAGCTGAGGACAGCTGGCTTCTCTCTGTTTAAGGGTCTGAGTGGGGTGAATCTGGACCATCTTTCTGAGGATGTCTTAAGATGGAAAATTGTATGTAGGATTCCAGTCTCTACAGCTAATAGCATCCTTCTTTCTGGACACAAGAATTTATTTGAGTATCTTGGCATCTCCACTCAGGCTCCTTATTTAGTTACTCTATCATGATAGTTCATACCATAAAAGCAAGAAAGGACAATGGAACACTTCACTGCTAAGTACACCTCACCCACGTGCTCATTGATACACACTTTTTTTTTGCACGGAGAGTGACAGAAAGAGCCAGAGGGAGCTGTATACCACATATTTATGTTCTTTTGATTAATTAGTGTGTATTTTCTTATATTTAACAGCAGCCTCTATATCTAACAGCAGCCACTCTATTTCAGTGGGCTTTTCAGTATCATTTCCTTTTGTCTGGCTAGAGCTGGAAGTTTTATTCCCATTTATCTCCTTCTGCTGACTGGGATCAGTAAAATACGATGATTGGGAAATCTGGGAAAGAAAATGCTGCGAGATACTTTGATTAGAGTGACAGAATGATTATTTCTTTAAAGTAGAGCACTCAATTGATTATTTTTTTAAAATACATAGAAAGTGCTCATAGTGGGTTCATTGTTCAGTCTTGTTTTCCTGACTTTTACTCCCATCTATACTGCAGTTTGCTTGTGGGTTTGGTGGTGGGTGGTTTCCACCCCCACAGCAGTTTCCAAAGTTTCAGAACTGTTCCTGTTCAACATTGAGATAAGTGTAAAATCTTCAAGAAAACCTGGGGCAGATGTTACTGTCACATCTGGGAACTGGAGAGAAATGGGTACTCTAGAGAAAGGTTAGGTAAATATCTAAAACAGCTCAGGAGAATGTGTCTAAATCAGCTCAGACTAGAGGTGCTTATTCTCACGGGAGCCTTGAAGACTACCTCAGGAGTAGGGATCTACACTGCTGGCATTTCCAATGAAGTGAGAAGAACACTACTCTTTGTGGAACAATCTTGCTGCAATCAACGTATCGTTATATTATGCAAAATGGAATGGCTCTTTGGACTTCAAGATAAGAGCTGACAGGCATGGTTCAGCAACAGCATCACCCAATAACAATTCAATTTGCCCAAGTGCAGACTGGTGCTTAGGCGGGACTTACAAATTTTGAAGGCAACAAGGAAAGCCTGAACTCTTGATATTTGGGCAGGAGAGAGTAAATGCAAGGTATATCTATGGTTGGATTAATCTTTTTTAGAGATAAGGAAAGACTTGCAGGACCTCAGGAGAGTCATAGAATCATAGAATCATAGAATAGTTTGGGTTGGAAGGGACCTTCAAAGGTCATGTAGTCCAACCCCCCTGCAAGAAGCAGGGACATCTCCAACCAGATCAGGTTGCTCAGAGCCCCATCCAACCTGGCCTTGAATGTTTCCACGGAGGGGGCTTCCACCACCTCTCTGGGCAACCTGTTCCGGTGTTCTACCACCCTCAGCATAAAAAATTTTTTCCTAATATCTAATCTAAATCTACCTCCCTCTATTTTGAAACCGTTACCCCTAGTCCTGTCACAACAGGCCCTATAATATTTCTTTCTATATCCTGTGCTGTCTTTGCACGGCAAAGCTTAATCGGTTTGTGCAGAGCTGAGCACTATGGGGCTCTGAAGTTGGCTGGGGCACCTCAGTACAGCTATATCCAATATAAATCATTGAGTGCCACAGGTCGCTAGAAGGATGATATAACAGGTATCTCGCAAGCCTGTCCTGTCATCAAAGAATGTCATGACCATCAAGGGAGCTACAACGCTCTAACGTGCACGTGGACAGCAAAGGGATATTTCAGTTGTCCTGGTGATCCTGGCAGAGAGCAAAGAATTAACCTTTGCTCACACTGCAGACATCAAATCTTGACTGGCTTTGCTCTAATGTGCCGAGGAGGAAGGAAGTAATGAAATGTCTCATTATACATCTGACTTGAGTCATATATTTGGAACAGGTGATGGTGCTGAAGGCTGTGTGATTTCATACCAAAAGGAGCGACATGCTCTGAACTGTCTCGTTGCAGCCAGTGATCGGTTAACTGAAACTATTGATCTGCATGAACAAGGTCCCTGAAGATTGCTTTTTTTTTTCTCCTGAAGCATCAGGAATTCATTGCAGTGATAGGATTATTCTCAGTGTCTGGAGTACTTCAGTTGTGCACTGCCAATACCCAGCTTTATGGGTTTCTTTTAGCTTTAAGTGACTTGGGTTTATAACATGGGGTTTTTTTAGGCTAATTGCCACACTTGCCTGAATTTCATCATCGGAGAACGCTGACTACGATGATGCGTAATGTAATCATTGTGTTGAGAAGGCACAAAATGCTAAGTGGCTATTTAATCTTCTAGAGAAAAGCACAGAAAAAGTAAATGTGGGAAACTGAAACTGGACGAATTTAATTCAAAAGCAAAGGTCCATATTTTTAATAATTCTACCAATCAACCATACATGCAAATTTCTGTGCCATTCACTAATACTTGACACAATTGTATCACAACTGGTTGTTTTCCTACATGAGGTCCTTCATCTTCTCTTCATTATTTGGTTTAGATAGACAGCTATTTGATGTCCCTAACACAGAACCTGCTCTTTCAGCCTCTAGACTTGCTGTAGCTCTTTTATTCTTAAATTAGGGATCGAGGTGTGTCGTAGTTTAGCCCTGGTTGGGACCAGACTACACAGTCTCTCTCTCACTCCCCCCACCCTCCTGTGGGACAGAAGGGAGAATTGGTAAACAAAAGACAGCAAAAACAGGTGGGTTGAGACAAAACAAACAAAAAAAATTAACAGTGATAACAGAAGAAAACAAAACAGTGATAGAAAACAAATACAGTGCAATGGCTTACAACAAACATCAACACCCAGTTTCTTCCCATGTAGCAGGAGGCTCCCCTCAGCACCCTCCTCGCTTATACACTGAGCATGATGTCCCATGGGATGCAACAGCCCTTGGGCTAATTTAGGTAAACTTATCCCAGCTGTTGGCTAATTAGTTAACTATCCCAGCTGGGTGCCCCAGCCATAGGGGTCACCAGCTCCAGCTCCTCTCCCAGCTCAGGTGAATATTAACTCTATCCTAGCCAGAACCAGGACAAGGTGCTTTATTGTACTGAGGTTTTAACGACGTATTTTGCCTGGGGTTATATAAAGCTTCATGTGCTAAAAGCAGTATTGACAATAGGCAACAAAGGGCTTTCATAGCTGATAAGAAATCCCAGTTTAGAGACTTGGGCCAAAGTAGAGACTTCTGCAGAACGATGGAGAACTCATCGAGTTCTTGCGAACACCAATAGAGGAAGAGGAAAATGTGTAACTGGTAGCCTTTGTGTTCATGCGATTGTTGGATTTCCCCTAACAGAAAATATGTAGTAATTCCCCCAGGGATTTTTGAGTCCCTACCCACAAAGCACAACCCACCCATCCCTTTCTGAAATTTCAGGCAGCTTCCCTTGGGTTAGCTGGGCCCTGATTAAAATAGACGGTTCCAGGCAATGTTCTATTTTCATGTCCTTTCTGCTGGCAATGAACAATGAAGGAAATGCTTTTTAATGGTGCATTACCAAACAGAAGTGATCATCTGACAGGTTTGGGTGTGGAGAGCTCTGCAAAGCTATATCCTGCATAACATGAGACTTGAGGACTCCATACCATGCAGTGTGCTGTGGAATTCTCACTTATTATTGGAATTATCTGCACATAGAAGTTATTAATAGAAGTAATAGTAACAACACAGAGCAGTCCAGCAATCAGGAGGATACCTTTGTGTTGAAGTTGTACAGACCCAGAGCTCCTGCTCCAAAGAGCAGGACAGGTAGTAGATGAAGATACAGAGATGGGAGTGGACAGGGACGCAAGGAATGGTCCTGGTCCTGGCGTGTCAAAGGGACAAGCTAGGGTGATGCTCAGGCTAGCATGATGTGTGCAAGAGAAGATATCAGCAGAAGGAGATGGAAGAATGTTGTCGTCATCCAGGTGGTGCCATCAGTGAGATGGCCAGAACTTGAGTGGGGATGAAGGGAAGATAATATCTCCTGGAGCTGGAATCAAGCAGAACCTGCAGGATTTAGGCAGGGGGTGAATGGGAGCTCTTGAAAAGTTAAAGCTCCAGTAGTGCAGAGACTTTGGCATGGGAGTGACCTCATGCACATGAAGAATCCAGCCAGGATTGCTTTCAGGGCCAAGACCTTTCTTTTGAAGTCTGGTCAATGTGGCACATAGTGCAACATGCTGGGGGAGATGATGTGTTAAGATTATGATAAAAAAAAAAATTATATTCTTCTCCTGGGGCAAAGGGGAGAGTGTAGGGAATGAGCTCCAGGAACTTTTCTTCTCATCTTGTCCTAATGACAGACACAAAAGTGGGGAGATAGACTATATGTATACTGCATTTTCTTATGTTCTCATGCTCCTCACTTAGTACTTGGTTTATTTAGTATTCGATTTCTATACAAGAGAGAGAAAGCCTTATGTAAGTAGGCGTTAAGATAATAAGCTTGCCTAGGAAGATGTGGATTTAAAATCCTTGCCCTGACAGCAAATATGATATTAAGGTACAATACCTTGGGCAGGTCCTCCAAAGTATTTTCTGTACTTATGAAGGTGAAGAAGAAGGGATCCACTATCTGTGAGAGGCTCCAAGGTGAAAGAATACAGGCTGTACAACCACTCCTGACTCACGGGTAATGTGTGCTGGCTGAAGTACGTGTCAGTGGGTTGCATGGATATTTAGTTCATGGATTTGCATATCCTTTCCAGTGAAAAGAGACCTTTCGACCCAGTTGGAACACGTTTATACATCATGCTGATTACTGGTGAAAAGCAATCTGGTGATACAGCTGCTTCCCAGTCACCCTTCTGCCCTAAATGTACATCAGCTCACTGCAAATCCCAAGCAGGCAGGAGACAACGAAGGTCAGATCCCTCCATGGGAGCCATGGAGTCACCACATGGATGACTAGAGGCAACTGAGCCCAAAGAAAGGCAAATACAGAAAGAATTTATGAATTCCAGCTTGCAGAGAGTCCGTATGTACACAGTCCATTCATTCAGCAAGCCATTTCCTCTTTTGCATAGAAAATTACTAGGCAAAACAGAAACTTCTTGCCACACAGAAATCTTTGTATTGAATACAATTCCCTGTGAAAGGCACTTTTTCTGTGTGAATCTGATCTTTTTTCTCCTTTGCAGGCATGAATGAGTTGTCTTCACCATCATCTGTTCCCTCTGACCCACAGGTCCAGCTCCCAGTCCTATTTTTCAGCTAAATCAAATTCTTCTTTGCTGTCCTTCCTTGCTCTGAGACAAGAAGTGCTCTTTCTGCTGGTGGAAAGAAAATGCGTTGCCACAAAGGTTGCCTGGCCAGTTACCCAGTGACACTTTTAATGTCACCAAAAAGAGACAACACCATGTGTACTGGGAGAAGCAAACTGATTTGAGGAAGGGTGTTTTTTTAGCCACGAGTATGCTTTGCGTATCGCAATGTTTGTAAATTCCTTCCCTAACACCATTTAAACTGACCACACAGTTTCTCTGAAGGACAGAAATCTTTAGCTGGGCTAAAGGAAAAATTAACTCCATCCCTGCCAAAACCAGGACAATACCTAAAGGGCAAATATGTTTTGTTTGGCTACTGAGCAGCTGGAAAAGATGTTCAACTAGTCAAACGCCAGTTAATTGTTGCTAACTATATGGTGAAGACTTCTCTCAGGCCAACAGCCAGGTTGAGCCGGGCAAAAGTTGACCAATAGTATAAGGAAGGGAGGGAGAGTATAGAAATGAATTGGGGGGGCTCTGTGGGGAGGTAAGGGATAGACCTGTTGGAAACACAGAAGAGAGTTGGGGATAGAGGCATGAGAGGACACAGAAGGACTACAGTAGGGTCTAAGGCTGGTGTGGTCACTTAAGTATTGTTATGGTAAATATGATAGGGAATATGGTGAGACTCCACGATATTGCAGTAGAAGGTGTTGGATATAAAGGTGGGGAAAAAAAGTGATTACTTCTATGGTTCATAAAACAACACTATATTTTTACAGTTCTATGTTAGCAAGTGGGAGCTTGCTGAAGAGTCCCAAATGTTCTTGCACCCTAAGGACTCTGGAGAGGAAGCTCAGGCCAGTGTCCTGGGTGTATGACAGAGCAAGGAGCCAGGAGTCAGAGCAGTGGGGAAAGGGACCCTGGCTCCAGTGGAGGAGTGTTTCATCAGGGTTTTGTCAGTGTTACTGGAAGGAGAGAGGTGGTTCACCTGAATTCTCATCTTCTAACAGAGACTTCCTTGTTTGCGTATAGCCTTGTGAAGTGAGGAAACTCTGCCCTGTAACAGCGCTAAGGAAGGGTGCAATTTGTTTTCTGGATAGAGTGGAAGGAATCTGTCATAATTTAGTTGCTGATCAGGGGAATGATGACAAATGCCACCCTCACTCCTCCCAAGAACATCTCCCTCTCATCCAACACCTGGTAGATTTTTTGCACTGTCACATTCTTGTGGTGGTTGGTTAAACTTCCTTCAAGTGTCTTTGCTTTGTGCCTGATGTTCATCAGTCAATTAGCTTCTTTTTACTCAAGATAGGTTGGTCGTAAGGAACTGAATTCTCTTGCAGATCAGAATCACCAGCAGACATCCCAAATGATGGATAACATATTACACTGAACCTGCAAGGGCTTTCCATTGACATGGAAACCTCCAGCACAGCTTCTAGTTGACTTGCAATAGCATGTTTCCAAGAACCGACAAATTCCCAGGAAAAATGATGGAAAGATACCTCCTGAGGGGCCTAGGGCTTAGTTTACATCTGCCTGGATGGATTCTTAACCCACAGGGGAAGGAGAGAGACCCAGTGCCAGAGAGCAGAAGAAGCAGGCTGCTCCGCATGGCAGGAGCTGGGAGCTGGCAAAGCAGTGCCCTCACTGATGGGCACGGTTCTGTGGCAGCTGAACAAGGAAACCAGAGCAGATGTGGTGACAGTGACTGGGTTCAGTTGCGGTCCTATCCCCAGAAGAGCCCATAGTGAAGGTGCAGGTCCAAGGTGAAACCAGGAGGTCATGTCAGTGAGTCAGTGTTGGGATTAGCAAGGTACAAGGCTGGGCACAAGCAGATGCACACCATGTCTCAGCCAAGGACCAAGAGCAAAACTTAAATGTGGCTCCTGGATCCCCAGTGAGACAACACCCAGCTTGTTCTCACACCTTAGTTGCCTTCCTGGCAGTCTTATCCCTGGTTACACAGCTGCACCCTTGCAGAGCTGACCTTAGGTAGAGGCAAGCAAACCTCAAAGAGAGGAGGAAAGAGCTTGCAAAGCCTGTCAGTGCTCTCAGGCTCATGACACTTGTCCTTAGACATCCAAATTCACTGGAAATGACTACTGGGAGTATTTCAATGTGTAGGGATGCAGTTACGTTGCAGAACTTGAAGACCCAACATGAAGAGGCAGTACCTCACTTCTGAACATCTTCTCCTACCATAATACTTTGCCCTCAGTTCAGTCTCCAGGCTTGCAATTTTACATAAGGAGGACTGGTTGCCTTGAGGCTCAAATCCAGCTGAGACAAGAGTGAAATTCAGGAGAACAGGGTGTTATTTGAATACCAAATCTTTTCTGCCTTGCTAGATACGGGATCCTTCTGTTGGCAGCCTCACTTAGAGGTTTTTCCCATGACTGGGGGCCTTGGTTGCGCTAATGGCTTCAGTTTGCTGTGCTTTCTCTGTGTTGAAAAAATAAATTTAAAAAAGGAGAGAGACTAATAGAGAAAGACAGATCTGAGCAGCTAAAAAAAATATTCTCTTAACAAGGAAAACACTCACCTCAGTGTTAGAGGCCAAAGGGCTAGATGCCAAAGGGGTCAAATGCCAGACACAACCTTGGTTTGCCACTCAGTTCCCCAGATTTGAGACCAAAGTCTGGCTTTTGTTCAGCCCCTGAGCTCCCTCATTTGCCCACACCAAAAACGCCTCTGTGGTATGCAATCGTACTGGTCTGATCCCTTAGGCTAAGCTGGACATCTCTGCCACTCATGCAGAGCTGATCTAGGTGTTGCTGAGCAACTGCAAACTGAACCTGAAAGGGTCTGAGTAAGAGAAACGTTTGAGTGAGGTAAGCGTAGTGACACGGCCTGCTTCACATCTCTTGGATGTGCTGAGGCTGCATTGCAGTGGTATTTCTGAAGCAAAACAGATATGGGTGTGAGGTGCTGGGTTTGAAGATTATTTTTTCTGGAAAGCTCCTATGCTTTTCAAAGTAGGCAACTCCCTACCTAAAATTAAGTGCCTTCAGGGGTGTAAGTACTTAATTGCCTCCTCAGGTACCAAGTTCTGTGTTCATTATCAATACCCCTCCTAAATATGCTGAAAGCTCCCATCAGTCGTTGCCTAAGCTGATAGATAACCTCTGCCTGCTCAGTACTTATTTGGGTAGATCCCTGACCAGCTTTGCAGGTTTCTGAGAGTCTCTTCCCGCAGAGCTCAGCCAGGGCCAGATCCAGACATCATCCACATAGGGAAGTGTTGCTATGGTTATGGGCTGTCCCTGGGCAAGCCAAAGATCTTGGGCTGCATGTACAATTTATTATTTCTTCCAGGCTTGTCTTCTCCCAATAGCTGTCTAGATCTCACCTCTAGAAATGACTGGAAAGCCTGTCAGATTGTGGCACAGGACAGAAATATCACCTATAGAACAGATCTGGGGAGAAAATGTTTGCTGCAGACCCCAAACCCCCTTAAAGAAAGAAAAGGGAACATGGGATGGTGCAAAATCAAACTATCAGGTTAATCAGCGTGCAAATGCCACTTATGGATGAAATAGGTTTGTCTGTTTATTAACCAGCATACCTAAATACTGCAGGACAAAGGTGGTTCTTTCTTAATGTTTAGCACAAAAATGGAGAAGAAATATCAACAAAGGACTGTATACATGAAAATAAACCCTGATCTTAGGGCGTGCATTCAGCAGGCTCAGCTGACGTCAGGCACAGGTTTGACCTCCTCACTGGTCCCAGCTGAACAGAAAGGACAGCAAATGTTCAGCTTGAATTTCCTCTCCCACATTTCTGTAAGACTTCATTTGTGACCAAATAGTATTTATCAGTTTAAAACAAAAAAAGTCCATGAAGCAGACACATAAACTTTCAGCACTGGCTTTTCTCCTTGTTCCCATCTGCACACAAGGTTGATCCAGAGCAAACTTTCTACCTTTGCCTGGGTCACTTGTACATTTCCTGCAATTATTGTTTCCCCGCTATCCTTCCTGTTACAAAAGGGAAGTTGGCAAGATAAATTACTTGGGACTAGTCTACACTTGAAAGCACTGGCCCTATCCTAACCCCAGTGAGGAATGTGTGGGGACACGTGCTGTCACCCAGCACACCTCGGAGGGGTCTTCTGGGGAGGTGAGACAACACTGCTGGCAGCAGGTGAAAGAGACAGCAGAGGGGGACTTTGTTGGATGGACGTGACATGTCCTCTGTTTTCTCTCCTTTCCCCAGATCCCTTGCACAGTAGCTGGCTCAGCACACTGCTGGCTTATCCAAATCCACCATTCTCACGGTCCCAGCACCATGAGGCAGGAGATAATATGACATGGTGTTGCAGATACACATGAAGGAGGCTGCTGGTACGTAGGCATGACCTTGGGAGCTACATAGGCAAGTATCTCGAGCACGGACTTAAACATATCCCTCTGGCTCAGCTGATTGCACGGGGCTTGTGCTCCTGGGGTAGATGGGCGGGCTGTGGTCGCTATGAGACCTCTCTCCACTGATGCTGTCTGTTGCAGGACGTTTCCCAAAGGAAAAGCATCATTCGCTCTCCCATTGGCCAGCACAGACCACGACGGCTCACTGCTGGAGGGTTTTATTCCTGCCGAAGACTGCATGCTGCTACCAGCCCACGCTTACTACGCTTTATTCACGTCCAGCTGCAAGGGGCCACAGGACAACACCGATCTCTGCACACATAGGCACAATGTCCACTCCCATGGCCAAAAAACAAGGTCAGATGGGACCAGTGCCAGCCCTTCTTGGGGAGAGCAGCTTTTGCTTTCTCCTTCTGTTTCAAAGCTTTAAAGTTGGTCAGATGCTCCCTGTGGAGCACAGCCCAGCTTTCGCATTGGTTCTGCTTAAAAACACACATTGATCTAGCTCAAACACCGGCAAATCTGACCGGCCTGAGCTGCGTGCTCGTGGGGCTGTTGGTTGCGATTGTCCGGTTCAGACTACAAAGGATGCTCGTAGGATGTCTCTAAGAGACCTCAGATGAGCCAACTCTGTCTTATTTTGAACAAACAGGTGATGCCTTCTGATAAGCAGATACGATAGAGGCAGGAAGGAAAACCTGAGGTATGGTTGTCCACCAGCATTGCTCAGCTGAACAAGAAAATAAATCTTGCCTCTTTACACGGTTGGGAGAGTCAGGGAAGCCTTTCATCCAGCCTGCTCATTTTAAAGGGAAATAGTTCCAAGAATGCAATATTTATTTAGTATTAAATACAGTCTTTGCCAAGTGTTGAATAGGTTTAGCTGTTGCTGTAGTTGGCTGGTGACCCCTGTCTGTCCACTTTTATGTTAGAATTACTGCAGAAATCCTGAGAGTTTTGTACCAGACTCAAAATTTGCCCAGGCAACTCTGACCAGCCTTTGGCATCCTTTCTAACTGGGGGATCTAAGACACGGAGCGCTAAGCCACCAGCAATATTCAAAGCCTTTGGGGGACACAGCTCTTCCGAACAGCACAATCATCACTCCGTGTTTCCTGGACTCCGTCCCCAGTTTTAAGAGTAACTTTTAGCTGGCAAAAAGCTCCAGCGGGATTACGTGAGATGCTCCAGCCAAGCTGCCGTAGCAGCTCGCCCCTGCCGTAAGCGAGCGTGGCTGCTCTGGCCACCTGCCTCCTCGCCTCCCCTGACTCCTGGCCGATGTCCTCCTAGGGCAGCTGGTTCAACTCACCCAGCTGGCAGGAAACCTTGTCAATGTTTGCTGGGCTGGTTTGTGGCCAGCATAGCGGGATGAAGCAAAGCGGCAGATGGAGGAACTGGCTGAGCACTTGAGATGCTGCAGGGCAGGGGACAAGGAAGGGGACACAGCTAAGAGGGGAAGAAGTGATCAGCTCTGTTCAAGCCCTCATGTGTCATATAGAGGAGAGGAAAAAGAGTCAGGTGAACTTACCCATAGGAATTTTCCCATTTGAGCGGTTTCAGCAGAAAATTTGTATCCTCCTTGGTTAAATGTTTTATTTAGAGAGGAATTTTGCACAGTCCTACCAAGGAGTCCTTGTTTTACTCAGATAAGCAAGAGGCTCACATAGACACTTCTGATGTGACCTCAGGCACAGCACCAATGACTTCTTAAGATGTGAAGGACAAATCCTTTTTAATCAGTTCATTGCTCCCTTATGGGGCTGTGCATTTCCAATTTGCTCCCTGAGCAAATGAAAAAATGCCCTATGTTGTCAACCCAATGGGCTGCTTTGTACTCGAATGAATTTTCTCCCAAGAAGGACTCTCTAGATCCTTGTGCACAGGTGAAATGTTAAGAGAATTAAATGGACACATTTTTTGCGTTAGTGTTTGAGCAACACTTGCTCCCTGCTACCCTGGGTTTGTGATAGCATGAGGGGTAATGGTTTTCAGATAGGAGGTAGATTCAGACTAGACATTAGGAAAAATTTTTTTACACTGAGGGTGGTGGAACACTGGAAGAGGTTGCTCAGAGAGGTGGTGGATACCCCATCCCTGGAAACATTCAAGGCCAGGTTGGACAGGGCTCTGAGCAACCTGATCTGGTTGGAGATGTCCTGCAAGTCCATGAGCACTTTTAGGCACAGAGGGACCCTGGGGACAGACAAGGTCCCCATGCGAGTTATGTGAGCTGGCCTGTGTTTATGCAGCAGCACAGCTGCACATGGGCCCTTGTCTTTAGGAAGCAAGATGCTCATTGATTTTATTGGTGCAGCAGCTTCTTGCACAAAAGAGCTAAATTTCCTTGTGCACTCACAGGGAGGGTGGCTCCTCCAGGCTTTAGGACGACCAGCAATTAATAGGATTTAATGGGAACCCACCAGAGGTGGGTTCAGATGTTGAGGATCACTAAGAAACCACCCATCTTGAGTCCTTCCAGCCAGAAACCTGTGAGAAGTAAACGAAAATGGGCACTGCTTGTCCAGTGTGTTGGCAAAGGATGAATCGGATGATTTAATAAACAACAGTTTCGCAAAGAAAATAAAACGACAACAGGAAGATAAAGAGTAACACAGGATACCTAATCATTCCTGCAAACCTTGATCCTAACTGGTTGCTGTCCTTATCTCAGTGTCCCCAGGGAGGCAATTGCGAGATCAAAAGCTCTTAAAGCGAGAAGGTGCATTTCTGGTGCAATGAGCTGTGGAGGTCTCTGAGGACTAACGATGTGGTGGCGTGCAATGGCTGGGGGCGCATGAGCAAGCTGCACGGGAGGGAAGGACAGATCCAGCATAGCTGAAATCTGCAGGGTCTCCTCCTAGAAAGATGTTTGTGGAGAAGACAACCCTTGTGAGAGGTTACACATCAGCTTTCCACCAGTGAGGGGCAATTCTGCCACCCCTGCTGCTCACCCTGAGTCCGCAGCTGGAGATGAGCTTGGTCCAGCATGTTTGTTCCAGTCTGCTTAAAACAATCCTTGGTATTTACGCTCATTCAGAGCCAAAAAAGACATCCAACACCCAGTAGTCAGCTGGCTTTGAGCTATTCAAATCAAATCAGCCCTTAATTGAATCCCCCTCTGTTGAGACAAACCGGAGCTCGAGCACTGGGATTTCCTTTGATTGTTCCCACGGTGAAGCTTTCATCCAGTTTCGCTTTCGCGTCTGGCACTTCTTAACAACTTCATATAGAGCTGTATGCAAATTGGCTTAATGAACTAAGGATGCTCTCAGGTGGTTGAGGCGAAGGCAGAGCATCAAGCCTTCAGCGTGGTGTGTTCAGGCCCCAACAGCAGTGTCAAAGGTATCACACCAGTCACCTAGTGCCAACAGCTACTGTAGATGTGAGACTGGGTGGATTAGACTGCTCTTTCCATGGTCCCACCATGCTTCATCACTCTTCACAATATCATCTAAACTGCCCTATGAATAAACTTCAAGACAAGGAGCTCCATGAGCCATGGGGAGCTTCTGCTCTGCAGGGAGGTCTGTGCTCCTTGTGGGTGCCGCGTTCCTCCATCAGTGGATGATAGGGAGCAGGTAGACGCCCTGGGCAGCCCCCCATACCCGCAAAGATATGAACCCCTGGGGTAATCCTGGACAGCTGGGCCAGGACTGCATCTGCACTTGCCGGAGGCCTTCAAAGGCACCTCCCTAGCTCTTGTTTCTTCCCTGTCAAAATGATCGGTGTGGGTTTGCTGCAGATCAGAAGGTGACGGACGGATTCAACTAAGAGTCCATGTCCTTAGGCAAGTTGAGGTGATGAGGCAGGTCCGAGGTCAAGCTGCAAAGTCAGCTTGCAAGTCAGGGTCAACGTCAGGGTCAGAATCAGGCCTAGTGAGGGTAACCAGGCTTAGACACAGCCCGGTGGTCACCAGACAAATCCGTATGGGTGAGGCAGGTCCAAAGGATGGGAAACAGCCCTCAGCTGTGCCATCTCCAATCTGGCCACACGTCCTGGTAGCCAAACTACTAAAGGGGATATGCTGAGAGTGCTGCCAGCACCTAAGTTCCAGGCAGGAGAGACTCATCTACAGCAGCATCCCACCGTCACCACAAGCAGACTGCGAGCACTGCTCAATCACCTTCCTCCCAGGTTGGTAGGCAGTTTTGGACAAGAGCTCAGGCTCAGAGGAAGCTTTTCACAGCATTGAGCCTTCATTCACCATGTACGGCTCTCCATAGGACACCACAAGTCCCACAGAAACCTTGTGGCCTTCTTCCCTCCTCCAAGAGATGGAGGAGGGAAGGAGGAGAAGCATTTTCCTTTCTGTGGTGACAAGGGACCATTTCTGGCCACTTCAACAGCCCTGGCTGCTCCCCATCCTGGGGACAGCCTGCCACCTTGTGTTGAAAGGAGGATTCTCAGTCATTACTCGTTTGCATTTAGGTCTCCTAAAGCCTAGAAGATATTAAGAAGAACTCGAGAAGTTCAGCAATGTAGGGGAGTCAGGGATGCAAAAGAGGTCACCTCAGTGTCCCTGGGCCTGGCTTTGGTGGCACAGTTGCTGTCGGGTAAGTCATTGCCTGGCGTTTCACTCCCCAGGCAAGGGTGAACATTTCCTGGGTCCCCAGCGGCCATTTTGGACTGTTCCTTCTACAGTGGAGAATTTTGATCCATTCAAGTTGTGGCATCCCCTGCAACTGGATGTGACCTTTCCTGCGCTTGAGCCTGGCACATAATTTGCAGGACCTGTGCCAAAATGCCTATGGAAGCTCCGTTGCTTTGCTTCACTGAAGGTCCCAAGCTTCAAGGCGGGCATCGAAGACACAGATACGGGCTCCAGGTGTAACGTGGGATATCAACAGCCACTGAGTGGCAGCTGGAGGCCAGATGATCAGAGCACCTCATGCAGCCCCAAATGTGAGTGTGAGCCAAGGGCTCCAGGTCCTTACACAGCTTAGGGGCTTCATCTCAAACCAAATCCTGCTCAGCTTCAGCCTGGCTCCTTTTACTTCCTCCACTCTTAACAAGCATGAAGTGTTCATTAGAAAAAAATAGATGTTTATAGGGTGTAAGATTCTTTCCAGATTATTTTTTCATTTTTCTAAATACTCGCAAAAGTGTGACAAATTCTTCTCATAAATCTTATTAGTGGTTAATGAACCCAGAGGGAGACATGCCATCATCTTGCCAGGCTCTACTGTAGCTTTGTACAGAGGCTCTGTTTTGTTTCTCCCGTCTTTCATAGTTTCTTTCATATTTTTCTTTTCTTCACCATCAGCCTTTTTACCCTCCTTATACCTTTTTCCTCCTGTTCCTGTTCTTACTGCAAGTGGTGTTATGTACCACACACGCCCCATTCACGGGACGGGCAAACAGCGCACATGTGACGTGCAGCTGCTATGCAGGATGGCAGGTACAGGTAAAACATTCACAAAAAAAAAAAAACATTTGCCCAGCTGTATTGACTCTCGCAGCTCCCAGCCAAGGGGTGACGGCAGCTGGGTTAGCCGTGATGCCCCGGCGGAAATGGAGGCGGCTGCCTTCACTCAGCTATCACAGCAGAAGGTAGGTACTGAGCTGGAAAATGGTGATGGTTCAGAGCCAACTTAGAAATGGGGAAAAACATAATTTCATCCTCCTGGTTTTGGATTTCCCTTCTTACACAGACCTGATTCCTCTTATGAAGAAACATATAAAAAATAAATAACATAAAGACCTTTATTCTTTGCACAGGCAAAGGAGCTGCCCAGCTGAGAAAGGCCAAGTTTTGAGTTCCTAAGTCACAAGCAATGCTTGACTTCGGAGATACGTGACTTCGGAGACACCTATATGCTTACCCAGCAGGTCATTACTCAACCAGGCACGAGGCAGTGCTCAGCACAAGCATGGCAAAAGTAGGTTTTTGGGACTAAGTGGAAGTACCAGCTGCTTCCTGAAATGGGTCGGACTTCACACGGCATATCTATGTCACTGGTGTAACCTGTTGGGGTGACAGCGAGATGGTGCAATTCTGCCTCGTGAGTGACCACAGGCTAAGCAAGGCAAAGCTGTGCTGATTTTTCTAAAACGACCTTCCCTTTCTTTCTCCTCTGGCTGGGCCAGCTGAGAATTAGCCTGCAGGCTTAGCTCTCCCTGTACACTGAGATGAACCAAAGAAGAGCTCAACTGTGCTGATTTTTCCTTATTAGCAGCAGGCTGCAGGCACAGCCTGGCAGGGTAGCACCCATTGAATTCTGCCTGGTTATTGAAGAGCCCCTTGGCAACTCGGCTGGAGAATGACCTGTGGGTTTGTTTACTTACTACGGCTCCAACTCATGTTCAGCGTAGGCCAAGCTGAGTCAAATATTCACATTTTGCTAATACAGCGTGTGCACATCAGGCATGAGGAAACGTGCTAAAACTGCGGAGGCTCAACCATGTGTGTGTGCTCTTTGGTTTCCTTGTTCCTGCAAACCCGTGCTGACCGAGGCAGAAGGTAAGGCGACAGCAGACCCTATTGTCCCTTCAAGCCTTGGCTGCTGACCTGCTTATCCACGTGCAAAATGATGTGTAGGAAGATTAAATAATCTTCTAAAGAAGGTCTGGAATGCTTGCTTTTCCAGTAAACAGGCAGGTAACTGTTTACTGGCACACTGTGAAACCCAGCCAAGAAATTGTGCAGAGTGCTAGCAACATCGAAAAATGACCCCATGTGTCCTTGTAGAAGCAGTCCTTTAATAAGATGACGAGCAGGTACAAGGCAGCTTTCCAACTGCTTTAACATGCATAAAAAATAGAGTTGTGCCTGGTCACGACTTTGCGATCTTTCAGTGGAATTGCTATTCAGTACCGACTTGCTCTTGCATCTTTATTGCTTATTTAAAATGTGTCTCTGCTTGGACTGGAGTTTTGTAATAGCGGCACTTTGGGCTTCCACATCTATTGCCTCGGAAAACATCACATTAAAACCTGTTCAGCTGTGCAAATCCCAGCTCTGCAGACAGAATTCAAAACAGTGCTGGCGCCTTCCTGGACTTCCCGTAAAGCACTGACAAAGCTGACCCCAAATCTGTGGGAATTATCCCATCCTTGTGACTGTACCCCTCCTACCACATGCTATGAGAGTGCAAGTGCCCTTCTGGCTTCTGCTGCGACTTAATAATGCCAGGGCACATCAGATGTGCTCCACCACTGAAACGCATTTACCTCCACTCTTCCACCAAAAGATATTTACCTCTATTGTAAAGCACAGTATTAAATTATTAAGTAATTTACTGCCTATGGGAGCTGGGAATGGTACTGCTCACATTAGGAGGTGCTGGGCTGCACAGGTATTGCAGTAGTTAGGTTTAGCTGGTGTTGTCCTGCTCCCTACTCTAGTGGCACCCACTAAGGGTTTTGTGACAAGTGTCTCCTGTCCCAGCTTTGTCCTTTTTCTGCGTGGTGGCAGGTCTCTGGATTGATGTTCAAGAGCATCAAAATCTGTGAAATCTTTCGCTAAAATGTAATTTGATTCATTGACGCTGTTTAATATCCCTGAAAAAATGGGAAAAATTTCTTTTCTCAGCCCTCCTCCACAACCAGTGCTATGCTTGAGGAGGCACCCTGTTAAAATCATCCCGAAGCCCCCTAAAATGGTGACTGGGGCAGAGCAGACTGCTCCCTATTCCAGGTCCCCTTGCACCCAATGCCTTCTCACAGCTCTTGTACTGGGAATCGCTAAGAGCAAACCCAACTGAGTAGCACGCTTCCTCACAACAAATAGTTGCTTACACACTGAAAGAGGTCCCTTGGAGGAATTATCTGCCACCTGGCTACAATGGCTGTGAGCTCCCCTGAAGTCTCATGAATGCACACGATTTCCCAGAAGCGCACAGCAGGAAATGGTCTCACTTTATTGTTGAGACAAAGGGAATTGTTTGGGTTTTTCTTTTTACTTTTGGTTTGCTTTGTAGAAGGCTTTGTCCTAAGTTCAGACCTATCCAAGTGTGGGAAGAGTCGTTCATGGAGGTAAATGGACATCTCCTGAAGTCCTGTATGAAGATCCAGGGTGCTGAACTCATGGCTGCGAGTTCAGGTGCTGAGGAACCAAAAAAGGTCAAAGCCTGTTGAGCTAAGCCCTACACAGACTTGCTGGTGTTGGCATTGAGGAACTATGGTGGCTGGTGGTGGCCCTGGACAGCTGATGAGCTATTGGCCCTGATCAGTCTGCAGATGACTGTGTGACCTGTGGGCCCTGTGAGCAGCAGAGCAGGACCTTGACAAGCTCAGGAATGGGAAGTCAAGTCAGCCCTGTGGAGAATTTAAAGGACAACCCAACCCTAGCCTGTAGGACTGGACCAGTGACACAGGATAAACCTTCATCACTTGTCTAGGCCAAGGACCAAGAATGTGGCCAGCCCCATGTACGTTTTCCTTATTACCTCTCTCCTGTTTGGACTTTGTTTTCCCACCATCTCTGGTTTTCCCCTCAGAAAAGGTTTGTGCTTTTCCTTTTGGGAGCCCTGTGAGATGGAGCTGAACCCATGCAGAAGCATTGAATATTGTGGAAGTGGAGGTGGAGACCTTGTCATGACTGAGCATGAAGTTGGACAGGGGAAGAGTGGGGCACTTGGCTGCTTCATGGTGTTGCACGTCTTCTCTCCCAACCATGAATGGTGATATAGACCTGTGACATATTGGGGGAATATGGCAATTTTTTGAGCTCTTGAGATGTATAGGTCACAGCTGGGCAACTCCTTCTTACAGGTGAATAGAAAGTAGAGTGGATGTAAGAAGCAGTGGATGAATGTTTCTAAGGTGATGGAAATGCAGTAATCCTTGGTGCCCCTCACATCTGTTATGTGTTCTGGAAACAAGATCCATGTCCACAAAGATGTTTAGGAGCATCATTCCTATATAGGCTCCTGACCTGTATCAGCACACATAGGTGTTTCTGCCACAGGTAGGAGCTGGTTTCCTGCAGCTGTTTCACACATCTGGCTTCAAGCTGTCACTTTGGCAGACCTGCAAGGACCTGGCCTGGCTGGAAGAGTGCAAACACAAAACACAGGGTGTCCTGCGTGGGAGCATTGGTTGGGAGGGGATGTTCTGCATCTCTGCCTCTAGCTCACTGAATCACATCACCCACGCCTGGAAAACGGCCTTCATCGGGCATGTTCTTGGCATCATGCCTCCGTGCACAGCACTTTTTGTGTTCTTGCTGAGACTCATGAGGCTGAGCTATGTGTTAGCTTGCCAGAGGGTGAACTACAGGCTGGCAAGAGAAGTGCCGAGGAACAGGAGGACCTCATGGGCTATTAGGGTCTCCAGGGAATTGGGACTGTATCATAGCAGAAAGACACAGGGAAATAAAAATCAGACAGATATGTAGATGCTGCTAGATCAAGCCCAGTGTAAACCGAGCCTAATTCTAGGTTTTCAGTTTCACCCTTTCCCCCCAGTATTTATTTATGAAGAAAAAAAATACTGTTTTTCTCCTGTGGTTCTAATTTGGTTCAAATAAATTGAATTTCAAAGGATAACCAAACATTTGATTTTGAAAATTTAGAAATGTAGTCCGTTATAATGCAAAACCTATGGCAAAGGTGAGGGGGAAGAAAAGGGAATAAAATAATGGTAAAATGAACAATATTAGTAAGTCTTATCTGGAATTGTCAAGGCAGGATGATTCAACATTTTCTGGATGTTTTTCAGCACTGTTGCAGCAGGAGAGGGAAGGCTGAGGCTGAGCACAACGCCTCTGGGTCCCACTGAGTCTTTCAACGCCATGTGAGAGTTGTCCATGCCCGTGATCAGCTTTTCAGGAGAAGAGCTTTGAAATCCACCAGCTCTTTGTAGGTTTATTCTCATGGAGCTGCATTTCTGCAAATGTGAGATTTGAGCCAGCCCTTGTTTTCTGTTTTTCCCTTGCGTTTCCACTCCAAAAGTTAGCCTCCAGAGGGCGAAAACTCTTCAAGAAGACACTGGGAAGAGCTCCTGCGAAGCTGGAGGTGATCTGCTTGCAAAACCACAGCAGAAAGACCCATGATAAGGATTTCTACACCCTCTCCACCCACAGTCTTGTGTTTTTTCAGCTCGTTTTTGTGATGACGTCTCCAGCTCCCAAGCCGGTGCTGATGCCAAGGCAACAGGCTGGGTGAGAGAAGAGGAACATGAACTCCTGACTCGGGGCTTCCTGGAAAGCTTTTGGGATGACGAAACGGTGCCTTACGTCAGGTGGGAAGTTTTTCATCACCCTGCCCTGGGAGCTGGTTCACAAGCCAGAAATCCTGGGTCATGGAGGAAAGTCCTAATGCTGCCAATGCAGGCATTATACTCCTTCTCAATGCCATATACAAACACTTTGCAAAGTGCTTCGGGAAAGAAGGGGATCTTCTTTCCACTTGCTAGCTTCAGAGGGGATAGCAAATCTTGCCAGATCAGAGCATCCAGGTTCTCTAACCCTAATCCAGAGCCCAAAGTGATGGAGAAACTGGCCCCAGGACAGCAAGTGTTCAAGCAAGGGCAGGATGCTTTTGAAGATCACACATACATGACCGCTTGTTGGAGAGACCCTGTTCCTGGGAAATGCTGAGTGTCTGCTCTGAAAAACAGATCCTTTGCATATGTCTCCAAAGGAAATGGAAAAATAAGAACTGGTGAGGATATCATACTGATGGACAGAGAGGGTATTGCTGGCTCCCAGATGAGTGTTTTAAGAGAGTATGGACACAAGATGGAATGAGATAGGAGCAGTTTGGGGGTGAGGAGATGGGAAATGGGGTTGAGGAAAGTGACTGAAGGAGAAATGAGGCTTATGGGGACTCCAATGTATGGAATATTTCAGTGTGTATGTATACATACATCCCACTTATACTGTTAGAATACTCATTCTATATAGTACAATTTGATTCTATAGTGTATTTTGGAGAAATGAGGCCACAAGCCCCAGCCTCGCTGCCATGTCACGTGGGAGGATGCTACCGACAGCTGGAGAGACTCAACACCTTTGCATCTGTCCTGGCAACACCACTGAAATAAACTGAGTAATTAAGTAATTTACTGCTATGTTTCTGTCAGATATCATTACAGGGCACCTGAGTTATTTTTGCACTTAAGTGGTTGCCTGGATTCTACCAGATATCCTATCCCTGATGAAATCCCTGGAAATAGCCTCAAAGGGGTCATTTGGTCAAGCCTGGTGCTTTCTTCTGCAGCAATAATGCTGTCGGGGTATAGTCCTGGTGTGGATGTGGTCCTGCCTCATCCGGCATCACAGCTCACCATGGGCAGAAGGGGAGAAGGTTGGAGAAGGGATGCAGGGAAGATCAAACGGCTCCTGCAGTGAGTAGGTCAGGGCTCCTTGTCTTTGAAAAAAGATGGCTGAAAGGGAAGCACGGTGAGGCTTATGAAATTGGGAGAGGACAGACTGTTCACTGCTTTATCCAATAATGAATGAATGAATAAATAAATAAGAGCATCAGCTGAGGCTCAAAACAAACAAACAAGATGGTATTTGGTATAAGGTCTGGTTAGACTGTGAAACTCCCTGCCAGAGGAAGCTTTGGGTGGCAAAGGTTGGTTCTGCTCTCTCTGGGAGAGCCTGGGTGGTCACAGGAGAGATACCCATGGAGGGTCACTCAGCACGCAGAAACCCCAGCTGCTGCAGGCACTCCCCAGGCCACAAATGGTTGGGAACATGAGGGTTTGTGGAGGAAATGTCATCATCACCTGTTATTGTGGCTTTCTTGGGGCATCTGCTTCTGGTGAGTGTCAGGGACAGGACAGTGGCTGACTGGGACCTGCAGGTGACCTGGACCTGTGGGTGACCTGGTACAGCAGCCCTGTCCTGTTCTCATAACCCCTTCAACTGATGTGAAGAAGCTCCAGCTGGCAGAGCTCTGGGCAGAGCCTTTGCAGGCTCCCCTCAGTTGCAGTATTTCTCACCTTGCTTTTGTAGCACAGGCAGATCCACCACAGATGCCATCCTTATGCCAGTCCAGCTGGAGAAACACCTGGAAACAGATCCCCCATGTTCACCTGTCTGCGTTGTAGCCGCTAAGGAGTCTTTCCTCTGCCTCAGCTGCCTCTTGTACCCAATAAATCCTGAATTGCTTTATGCACAGTCCAGCGTTAACAGCACAGATGGAGCAACTATACTGGAATATGCATGGCTTTTAGCCGAGGGGAATAAATTATGATGGTACACAGAGGCTTTTTCCTATGGTTGTGACTGGCACAAATATGTCTTGGAAGAAAAACACCTCCTTCTCCCCTTGTCTTCTTTCCCACACAGAATAATGATCCTGGACAAATGCTTGTGCAGAACTGGCTTGAGCTCACAGAAGAGTTTTTAAATCTCAGTATTTCAATTTTTAATTTACATGTGTCTGACATGGAAGGGGCTAAACATGAGCACTGCAAAGCTCACATGTTTTTTTTCACAGCCACTTTTCAGAGTGTAAATGTGTTTTGAGATGTTTTGTACTGAAGAAAAATGAGTGTCAGGTACCAGCGAGCAGCAACAAGCCTGCTGTCAGAGCAAACCCACATTCACAGTGTTTCCTAAATATTTTGCTTTTATTCTGCATTTTGTGTGAACGTTCAGCCTGCTCATTTTGTTCCCTTTTTCTTTTTTTCTTAGAAAAAATAAAGCAGGCAGGGTTTGAAAGCAGAGAACATGTCGAATGCTTCAGAGAGTTTTTCTAGCGATGCTTGTCAAGTCCTTCATCTGGAGCTGCTCAGCTTGACAGCCTGTGAACTCTCATTTCTTTAAACTGAAGTGCTAAAAACACGATATTCTACTTAAACTACCTTAACCCTTTAAATTACTCTAGTCCTTTATAGCTGTTTAAGCTGCTTAAGATTCAGCTACAGTTCAGATCAATTCAGACGTTCAAACGTTGCGGAGTAGCCGAATGCTATAAACTCTCCTGGCTTTGAAATGATCTCCAAGTTGAAAATGTTTCAACTGGTAGTATTTAAATATTCACTGCTCTAAATCTAAGAAATTTGCTTCTAAATAGGATTGAATTATGGGTGTCAAAGAGATTTGCAGCACAAAGCCCCATTTGCAGGGAGCCAGAGTAGCAGTTTTAAAGTTATTAGCTTCTGCAGTTAGGAAATTCCTCCTGAAGTTGCATCTTTAACAAACGCTTCACGAAATTGCCTTCAGCAATCAAAAAAAAAGGCAGATGCAATTAATTTGTCTTGAATTTTAAACCTCATAGATATCAACAAAACGAGCTAAATTTTCTCTCCCTGGCTCCCACTACCCAAGCTGAGTGCAAAATCTGACATAAAAACGGTACAGCTCAATGTTTTTGTGCTCATTTGCTGAGATTCATTAAACCAGTTGTGATGGGGATGTGCAATCACACACACAGGCAGGCACAGACCCAAAATCGTTGCTGGGGTGAGATGGAGCAAGCCCAATCCTACGTGCAAGGCGGGTTGTTTTTGTTATGAGCACCATGTGGGCCATCCTTTAAAAGTGCCAACAGCCCCAGCAGTTACATGCATCAGTATGATGCTGTGTCGGTGAGATTGTGCCAATTTTTAGTCCATTGTCACAAGGGTCAGAGGAGAAGACACTAGCCCAAGTGAGGAGCAGATACTTCCAACGTACAACAAGATGCAACATGTTTGTAGCCAAGTTTTTCTTCTGTCAAAAGAAGAGGACGCAATTTTCCTGGCTGAAATAGAGCAAGACTTTTTTGGGTCACCTCTCCCACCTCCACTGGAGCTACCAGTGGGGAGCATCTGTCCCTCCTTCAAAAAAATCACATGCAATTTATTGCTCCGATATTTAAGACCGGACTATGAGCCCAAACGCCACCCTTGCAGCAGCAGGGTGTAAATCCGTGTAAATCCGTGTCGCTCACCACAGGACTGCCACCGTGGCAGGGTGGGCATTGTGCTGTCATCTTCAGACTGGAGGAGGTTTGGGGCCAGCTGAGCAGCACTCATGCCCCTTGCAGCCTCACCTCCTGCTTTGCTTGAGCCTCAGCTCTATAATTAGCAGTGCTGCGTCAGCGTGCGTTGATGCCGCAGTGTTAATCACTCAGCTCATTTTCCAGGAGCTGCTGAGGCTCCAGACAAATGTGGGGTTATTTCGGGTGACTCGCCCATCACGCAGTTTCCTTCGGTCTGTCCATCCCCGCCGAGCACGGGTTTCCCCTCCCTGTAATGGCAGTGATGGATTTTGGCAGATGGTTTCTCCAGAAGGGTCTCAAATGGACCAGAGCACCCGTGGCTCAGGATGTCAGGCTCAGACTGTGACCTTGCGTGGCCATCCATGGCAGCAAAGCACTGTTGGCATTATTCATCCACAGGGAAGATGTACGAGTGTGCATCACCTTGGGGATGGAGGCAGGAAAACCACCCCAGCCCTTCCCACTCCACATCCTTCCACAATGAGGTCCTCCAAGGATCCATCTCCCAGGGCAGGGGAAAGTGGAGCAATATGAAGCAAGTGGGAAAGGATGGTAAAGAAAAGGATGACATTCAGTATGAGGCTGCAGAAAACACAGGTTACTTTTATTTTTCCCATCAAAATAGCTTTTTTTCCCCTTCCATGAAATTGCTTGGGTATCCAAGGGGCATGCTAAGCTTCTTCCATAGCACGTGCCCATGCTCATGAGTTCAAAAATTACATCTGCCAGTGACTTGCCAGGATTCGGTCCGTGTTGGACCAGCTTTTATTTCCCTGCCAGATCCAGAAAACCTTGCAAGTTCGTTTCTTTGGCACTGCATCCCACACCCTCACAGCACAACTGAGTAGCTGCAGTTACCGAGCGAGTGTCACCCCCAATTTATGTCACCGAGGAGGGAGAAGAGCCAGGACTATTACGTGTTTATTATATTAGTGGCCTTATTTCTAGGCTAACAGCAAGACCAAGGTAGGATTTTGCAGAAGCCTGTGTGCTTTATCCCAGGCAACAAATCCTGACTCAGCCTGTTACATAAATTATTTATTGCAATCATGGAAAGTTAGAGGAGAGAAAGGCTGAATTACTTCAGACAAGGTGGTTGATGGGAGTGAAATGAAAGCGTAAGCAAATGCAGGGCTGTGATGAAGCATCCTGGTTTTGCAAGGGCAAAGCTTGCAAACCGAGCATTGCTAGAGCCTGGCTGTGAATGCCACCAGTGTGAGGACCATCCTTGGCCCAGTTTTGGCCCAGGAGAGTACAGAGTTAATGTTTCAGATGAGGGGGAGTCACACCGTACCAGCTGGCCCCGGCACTGTTGAGTTTGCTCTCCGTCTCAAGAATATTAGGCATAAACAACAAGACTACAAATAATTAAAGTAACCAGGGCTTCCCAGCAGCGAGGGCCCTCCCTTGGATATCCACAGTGGGAGGGAAGAGGGGAGCAGCCAGGAGTTTTGCTCGCTGAATAGCAAAGAGCTTCAAGGAGGAAGACTCACCACACCATGCAGAAAGCAGAGCTTGAAACAAAGCCATGTGCAGCCGCCAAACAGGGGCAGACATTCAACAAATATTTAACTTCTTAAATCGTCATCCATTGAGCCAAGTCAAGCAAACGCAGGGAGGAATGTTGGAGGGAAGCTGCAAGGAGAAGATCCCCCAGGTCAGAGCAGAGGTGATGTTATTTCACCTTTTGTTAGTCATCTGCTGATGGCACGGGGCTGCCTCCATGCATTGGATGTACAATGCAGGATCCTGAGGTCCAGAGCAGCCATAGCACCAGTTTCCCAAACTGCAGATGGAGGGCACCCAAGGGGGAAGGATGGACTCACCCACCTGAGAAAAAGAGGTTCTGGCTCATGCTTTCTGCTGGGTTTAGCTGTGGCGGGTGGGGACGCTCCTGCCTCCTCCTCACCTCTGCTGCAGGGGTGAAAATATCTGGAGGTGGAGTGAAGATGCTTGATGATGGGAAGCCCTTGAATGACCAGACATAAGTCAAAATCCTGAGAAAACCTGAGTTCCTGAGCCTAGAATAAAGCAAAGAGAGAATGGGATCATGGTCTTCAGATACCTCCAGCAGTGTGGCAAGGGTCAGACAGAGAAGGATAAACATCAAGCGGGGAAAATATGTAATTTAGCTGAAGGACCATATTGACACAAGACCAAAACAGGATTATCTGCCTGTAGATACATTCAATTAGAGGGAACTTCCCAGCTATTAGAGCAGAAGAAAGCAGGGGAGAGGAAAAAAAAAAAAAGGAAAGCTGTTGTCAATATTAAATGTAATGTAAAAAAAAGAAATCTTAGAAGATGGCAACAGCAGAGGTGGGGGAAAGGGACACCTCCTGACACCTCCTTTAGGTGGTCTGACTGCATCTGGGCTGGTGAATTAATCTTTACTGTCCAGTCAAGAATTTTTTGGACAGTCCCCAGCCTGGATTTGGTGCAGGCCACCTTACAAGCTGGCAATCAGCTTGCAGAGCTCCTCCTTACAAGCTGGCAATCAGCTTGCAAAGCTCCTCTGAGGTGGAGGTGGCAGGTGGGTGCTCCCTTCCCACAGGAAGGTTTGGAGGTGCCCCCCACCCTGGAGGCTGGCGTAGCCCCAGTCCATCCTCTTCTCATCACTGCCAGCCCCTGCTCCTCTGTCCTTGCGCTGCAGAAATGATGGCTAGATGCAGGTGGGGAGGTCCTTGGGAAAGGAATAAAAGGAGAAAAAAAAACACAAAAGGAGGAAAAAATTGCTGTTGCTCAGCTGAAATCTGTATTTCAACAGCTTTAATTCCCCTCCTTCCATTGAGGGAACCTGATGAGAAGGTTTTTGCTGCACTCATCCAGCTGTGATATCCAGCTGTGAATCCCCTGGCCACGTGGAATTGCTTCCCTTGCAAAGCCAAGAGCTCTGCTCACCGATTTTGGGTTTTTCTTCCATGGACAGCCATATGGGCATCACTGCCATACCATGCCCTTGCACAGGGTGAAGAGAAGGAGCATCCTTGGGGAGACAGGACAGGCTGGGGCAAAAGGCAGGAGCAAATGGTTTTCTCTGGTGGAAACAGGAACAGAGGACGGAGGACAGGCCCGTTGTCTCAGCTCTGGAGCTGGACCTTCCTCCCAGCTGCACATGGTGAGATGGGTGAAGAGGAAGGCAGATGGTCTAACCGGGGAGCCAGTGCAGACATAGATTTATTTCCAGCTTGAAAACTAGTTTAATGGGCAAATTAATTAACAGAAAGCACGGTTTGGAACACTGCCTCCAACTCTCAGTGTTTGCTGTTTCTCATATATGTAAAATATCAGTAAAAGAGAAGAATTGGTCACCATGAAAAGTGCTCACCAGCCCATCGAAGCAGCCTGGAAGATCAATGGTTTGATCAATCTAATCCTCACCAAGCATGAGCCTGGAAAGACCCGAGCTGCCAGAAACAAAGGCAGGCAGATTAATGTCCTGCCCGCGGCCTTGCTCTCCTGCTGAGCCTGACAGGTCCTGGCAAAAGCTCCTGTGCCCAGAAATGTATTTGGAGGCGAGCATGTTTGCAGAGTAACGCTTTCCCTTCAAATTAAATTAAAATGAAGTTAATCTCGTCCGCAGTGGGGAGGAAGCAGGAATGGGGTAGAAGGAGCACAGAGAGACAAGGGTGCATTGGCCCAGCTCCACCAAGACCTGCAAGCTCAAGGGCTTGGGGTACAATGCCACAACCACGAGCCACCAGAAATGCCCACAGCTGCCAAAACAGGCAGGTCCTCCATCCTACCAAGACAGCAGGCCACGATCTGTGGTTTTAGTTGAGTTTAACTGGCTCAGGCAAAGGTGCGATGGAGAACTGGTGGAAGAGGGAAGGAAGGCTGGGCCTCCCCTCCAAACCTGCTATTGAAGAGGAAGTGAAGAAAACAGGATAGCATGCTTGATTTTTACAGCAAAACAGAAGTCTTTCATCTTAGACATGAGGTGTTTTGAGGTTAGGGATGAGGTGAGCCGAGGAATGATGAAGTTTCCAACAATAAAAAAAGCATTTTCCCCTCCTGGCACTGAAGCTGGATCCACAGACCTGCCCAGGTAGAAGATTGCCAGCGGAAAACAAGAGGACGCTTGGCCTGGGCATTATTGAGTCACTCGCCTTGGGCTAAGGAGTGCCTACATGTACATCTCTCCTATCTTCCCCTGTGGTCTAACCACTGCTTTTTATACCAAAATTTGGGCAGGAGCCCTGCCTGGCTCAGCTCCCCACCAGGACTGGCTGCTGCTGATCAAGGAACTCCTGCCTGTGCAGGGCAGCTTGTTCCCAATGTTAGGACAAAAAAGGATCAATCCTAGGGCTCTTCTCCACCTCCACACCTTTCCCAGCCATTCCCAGGGAGAGGTCCCCAGGGTAGGGGCTCACGCACACCCAGGGAAGAAAAGTCCAACGGGAAAGTGCCGTAATTTGTGTCTGTAAATCACCGATTGTGAGTGTTCTGGGGGGGGTTAGCAAGGCTTCAGTGATGTCCTGAAACAAGAGATTTCCTTTTTTAACATCAGAGAAATAAAAAAAAAAAAAAAAAAAAAAGGAATACAGAAAAAATTAAAAGAAATGTAAACATTAAAAAGAAAAAATAAAACTTGCAGAAGGTTGCAACATTTTATAACCTTATAAACCTTTTTCCTCCCACAAAATATGAGAGGAAAGACTAGCTTCTGATTTTGAATTAGATCACTATTACAGATAAATCACACAGTCACAGCAAATCTGAGAAGCAGAGAGAGGAACATCTCTAACATCACTTAAGTGACTTCAGAGCCAGATACTCCAAGAGCATTTTAGGCACCTAAAGAACAGAGATGAGAACCTTGCCCGGCTGTAACAGCACCTAAATCCACAGAAAGGTTGGTGCCAGTTTAGGAAACCCCACAAAGTCCCCGCCTGAGCTGCTGGCCAACATAGAATCATAGAATCTTTAAGGCTGGAAAAGACCTCCAAGATCATCAAGGCCAACCATCAACCTAATACCACCATGCCTACTAAACCATGTCCTGAAGTGCCACATCTACACGTTCTTTGAACATGTAGCATCTTCATCCACAGCTGATTCAACATTATTCGGATGCTTCTGGTTTAATCTTGGGCTTTTTTCCCTGTTTCTGGATTATATGGGTTAAGAAAATGCTTGAGAAGCAGAAGGAAGCTGGAGAAGAAAATGAAATTACAGCAGTAGGAAGGAAACTGTAAATCTCATAAATGCTCACATGGCGAAGAAGCAGCGGTTTCCTAAAGGCTGGTTTCATAAACACCTCAGGGGGTGCCACCACTAGGCATCTACTCGATGAATACACACGCTCCTCTAATTTTTCCTCCATCTTACCATTTCCTACCAGTTGCCCTGGAAACTTCCCCATCGCAGTACTCACAGGAGCAAAGTCCACAAGAAGAAAAAGCCACAAAGTCTTTGTGACTTAAAGCCCAGGGTCGAGCACTGCACAGCACCGCCCTGCAGCCCCAGGGACGGGCAAGGACCCCCGCCAAATAACCCCCGCATCCCACGCTGAGCCTGGCGGCATCGCCATCCATCTCCCCGCAGGTTATTCACACAAAGGCTGCACAGATATTTCCTCCTACACAGAGCTTGGGTTGCAATTCGCCAGCCATTAGTTGATGTAAAAGGAGCTGGAGGGCTGAATGACCTCCCGCAAGACGCCGGGATGCTTTTCCAACCTAGAATGTGAGGGTTACAATTAATTCCCCATTAGGATAAATTCCAACTGGGCTGGGTAGGAGGAAAGTGCACCACATACGTTGCTGTTCATGGTAAAAAAAAAAAGAAAAGAGAATGAAAAAAACAATATAATCCCAAACCTCATTTGCACTGGAGGCACTGAAAGACCCTGAACAGCAGAGCCATCCAGTTCTGAGGATGCCAGGCCACGTTGGAGGCATCTCTGCAGAGTTTTGTCCCAGCAAACACTGTGACCTTGGGGAGAGGTGCAATTTTCACGCCTCGTGTCCAAGCCCGCAGCAAGCAGGACTACAGCGGCTGATTTTTTGTGTGATCGACACAAGAAATTTCAGTCTTCAGTCTGGTTTATTTTTCTAAGGTGTAAGAGAGCTGGCTCAGAGGAAGGGTGGGGGTGCTGGGCTTTCGGCTCCTCACACCTCCCACACCACCAGCAAATACTCTGCCTGTACGTGGGGCTCAGCTGCTCTCAGACATTTCCCCTGCACACCCTCATATAGAGAAAATATTTATATATACATAATGCACATACAAAAAAGTAATAATTTTTAAATATAGAAATATATAAATAACACAATATAGAAAGATTATATGGTATATATTATTTGTTTATATTAAATATATACAATAATAAATATATTGCACACATACACATGCGAAGGGGTGCTTAGAGGTCACAGCCAGGAAATAGGAAATGATGGAGCCAGGGACAAGACCAACATCCAGGTGCAAGCAGAGGGAGCAATGCTGGAAGCATGATCAGCAGACAGACCCAAGGATTGCCCAAATCTTGGCTTGTCCCAGGATCTGCCACCAAGACGAGTTAAACGTGTCCGAACAGCCCGGGGACCCACCTGCGTCCACTTTTACAGCTTCCTCATGTCTCCTCGGCATCTCCTAGCCAAGACAGCTCTGCAACATGCCCGCTTCATGACGTTTCTTCAGCTGCCTGCTAAACCCTCTTCCCAGGACCTTTGTTTTTTGCTTTACCTTCAAACTCCATCAGAAAATAGAAGCAGCTGCCAGGATGGGAAGCGGCACTGCAGGACGGGGCCGGTGGTGGCCTGGGAGGGTGGCACGATGGCTCTGGGTGCTTACAATCTGTGCGTTCTGCTTGGAGCACCTGGACCATTAGAAAAGCAGGAATCCCCAATTTCCCAGACAGACTCACTTCAAGAATCTGCTAAGGATAATTTAAAGCCAGCGGTCTGTGCTTGCCTTAAGCTGCTGATTGAGCCCACGATCACACCCCTTCCCTCCCATTGCCAATTCTTGCCCAGGCAGATCAACAGCAGACACCACTGCTCCCAACATGGAGATTAAAAAAACCCAATTGCCAACAGGGTGCTACTGGGCTCCACCTCAAAACACTGCTTTTAACAACCTGGCATAAGCCAGGCGCACAAGCCACGCTTGCTATTTCTTCGTGATGCTCTGAAGATGTGCTGCAGGCACCGAGAGCTCAACGCTTCATTGCCAGCAAGGGAAAACCCCACCCCAGCGCTCCCAATAAAGGCTCTCGCTATTTTGCACTGTACTTCATCTGTCCATGTGTTGAAAAGTTTTAATCCTGTACCTATGTATAGTCCTGTAACAGCGAATTTCAGTGCCAGCCAGAAGGAAAACACAGCACCCCAGTTAGCAGAAAACACTCTGGAGCTAAGTATACAAAATGACAGTATTCTAAAGCAGAAGCATTTGTCTCATGAAGGTTTCCATTCGTAGATAGAACAAGAGATGAGTTATCTGGAAATGCAGATTTTAAGGACATCGGTAGTGTTAACAGGGCAAGAGAAATGCTGCGGCTGCAAGACCTTCGCTCAGGAGTCACTCAGCACAGCAGCTGCATCCTGGAAAATCAATACTTCAGCCCCCTCAAAACAACTGCAAAGCCTTCGAGAGCTTGTGAAAATCAACCCTGGAAGCCCCATCAGCCACCTGATCTGCTCAGTGCTACTGGGATTAACACACGTCCCCCAGCCCAGCTCCTTTCCCCACGGGGAAGCGTTCCCCGCCGCTGCCGAGAGCTCCAGCAGTGACCGCAGGGACTCCTGGCAGTGTTGTCAAGAGAAAGCAAGCACATTTGGGCCTGGAAGATAAAGGAGACAACCCCCTTACCACCCCTAAATCCCAAAATCTCCCCCTTCACCCCACCACGGGCACCCTGAGCAGCCCCCGCTCTGACCCAGGTACCCCGAGCAGAGGCAGGTGTTAAGGAGGTTAACGCAGAATCATGTCAAGTAACAAACACCTAGTATTTATTAATAAATTAGTACACTGGAAGGCAATTTTTCAATTCATTCCCCTCTTCCCCCACTCCCACCCCTTCCCACAGGGCGGCACACGCCACCCTCGTATCAGGATTTCTTCCAATTGAGCGTAGTACAGACTGTTCATTACGGGAGCATAACAGTTGCAAATATAATCAGACAGACTTCTTACGATGCAGCTTTTTCCCCCCCAAACCTCCCCCCCGCCCCCAACTGTTTTTTCTTTTAGTAAAAAGTGAAGTGTAATTTGAAGAGACTATTAAGACCAGGTAAGGTCTTTGGAGACCCTATCGGCTACGTCTGTATAAAAAAAACAAGAGACATGAGTGTAAAAGCGTAGCTTGGTTGAAGTCTTACACCACGAGGAGAGCGGGACCACCGGCGGCCGCCTTCGCCTCCCCACGTCCAGCACCGGCTCCCTTCGGGGCCCCGCTGTTTCCGCAAGCGGTTAGGCAAGAGGACTCCTTACATTCGACTGAAGGCAAAGGACTTTTTTTTTTTTTTTTTTCTTTC
>JAAGAY010134917.1:65576-101728 GCA_011801015.1 Ardeotis arabs
TACAGTACATTTAAAAAAAAAAAAAAAAAAAGTCAGCTCAGGTGTGAAGCTCAGCTGCATTAAGAGACAGTAACCAGCAACGATTGGGGTTTTTTTTGCGTGTTTTTGCCATTTACTGCTCCGAGGCGAAGGTGGTGGTGGGAGACGGTCACTCCAAGCGACAGCTTTGCCAAAAGAAGTGAGTTACAGAGCAATCCCCGATATGATGTGTTAAATTACACCAGGTTTGTGGTCTTTTAGTTTGTTAACTGCATTTTTTATTTTTTTTTTTCTTAAAGTGCATCGACTGATCTGACTGGAATGAGAACAAGGAGAAGAGAGGCTCGGGAAGGGGGCAGAGGGTGCAAAGACTTGGACTGAGCGAAAGAGTTAAGGTGGAGGGGTGCAACGCTGGCAAACTGCCCCCCCTCCAGAAACCAAGGACACCTCAACGAAAATACTGGCCATATATTCTACAACAAAACCTGCCTGCGTATTGTCGGTCATCTTTAACGAGTGCCAAGCTAGCTCTAGCAGATATTCGGAGTGTGTGGTGACCCGGTGCCTAGAGTAAGTCGGGAAGGTGGCTATAGACAGAGTCCAGGAGGGTCTGGCTGGCTTCCTGGCTCTTGACTCCGGCAATCTCAAATAGCCTGTCCAGCTTGTCTTCGGCCTGCGGGATCTCCTCTATGACGTGGAGCTCCTCGGGGTTGAGGATGTGCAGCATGTCATCAAAGATGGGCTGCAGGTCACAAGGGTCCAAGCGCACCTGGCGCAAGACAGTGTCCTTCTTTTCTGTAGGAGGAAAGGAGAGGGTGGTCAAGAAAACTCTCAAGAAATCTCTGCCAACCAGGGCTTTTTCTCGTTGGAGACCTCAGTCCAGCCCCTGGTGCCATCTCTGAAGAGAGACATGCCACCAGGAAAAAGTGGAAGGTGATGAGTGATGGGGAGGGGAGAAGATGGAGAAGCCAGCTCTGCTGAGGCACCTAATCCAGGATCCTGCTAGAACAAACACAGCATTTCTAAATGCTGAATGGCCAATACGGAAAAGTGAAGAAGAACAGGAGCCAAAAAAGCTGAATTCTGCGCTTTTGAGTTGTTTTCATTGGGTCAGCTTCATTTCCACACTCAAGTATAAATCTGGTAGATTGACTGAGCTCAGTGTTTCACCTTCACCAGAAGTTAAAGAAGATTAAATGCAGCAAGTTAAATGCAATAAAATTAAACCCCCTGAAAAAGGGGAGGGTGATTAACGGTGATTTACATCTCAAGACACGCGCTACAGCCAGCAGGACCGAGGGCGGGGGAAAAAAAAAAAATTCAGTCTTGAAATTATATTTTTCGGGTTTCGTCTCATGCAACAACTCATGGGCGATCACAACAGCCAAAAAACAGGAGAACTCCCCTCCAAACACCCAGGAATGCCACAACTTCTCTGGCAGCACTTTAAAGAGTTAAAATCCTTTAAGGGTGTTTTCCCCTCTCAAATTTGTAACATCTTTGTGAACAGGATATTCTGGTCTGGAACAAGAATGTGATAAACGTATCCTGGAGAGCCAGTTTTCCCAGTTACTGACTTTAACAATATCACGTTGGGCAGCTTCGCCACGTGTGCTGACTGAGGGGACAATCCCTTTGGTCCTCCTGCTCCCCCCCCAGCACGTCCCCAGGATGATTTTCATAGAATACGGAATAGTTTGGGTTGGAAGGGACCTCTAAAGGCCATCCAGTCCAACCCCCCTGCAAGGAGCAGGGACATCTCCAACCACATCAGGTTGCTCAGAGCCTCATCCAACCTGGCCTTGAATGTTTCCAGGGATGAGGCATCCACCACCTCTCTGGGCAACCTGTCCCAGTGTTCCACCACCTTCATTGGAAAAAAAGTCTTCCTTATAGCTAGTTCGAATCTACCTTTGGTTTTGGTACCTTTGGTAATAAAAGAGCCTGTCCGGCTGAGCGCAGAGGAGCCGCTGGAGGCTGAGTCGCACCGCAGGAGGGGCTCCGCTTCGTCCACGAAGAAGCATTTCTTCTCCGAAGGAGAGGGCTCCACGGTGAGGACGGCCGCCTCCGGGGGCTTGGGGCTGGGGCTGGGTGCGGGGCCGAGTGGGCTGGGGCTCACCGGCAGTGCCAGTCTGTCAGCTTCCAGCTTTAGGGGGAGAAAAAAAAAAAAAAAAGAGAGGAAACATTAACTCACAGGGATGCTACACAATGGGCTCGCACTCTAAACCCTCTGTATCCTGGCTTTCAGCACACCCCAGCCTGTCCTTGGTGAACGGTTCCTGCCTTTGGGTGGCCTCCTCCTCCCAGGGGACCTGCTGAGCCAGAACGGGCACTGGAGGTGCCCCGGGGTGGACACCACCGCTGGCATTTGGCACCACAGAGCTCAGCAGGCAGGAGGGGCAACACGACCTCTTGGTAGGAGCAGCCACAGCACCAGGACGGCGTGTGCAACCACAGCAGAGCATTTAAACTCATTTTTCCTTTTCTCCTAAGGTTATTAAAGGCCAAAGCACAGCTCCTGGGGGCAATGTGTGACGATGCCTAAGCAGGTAAGCCCTGCCAAAAACACTGCACCATAGCTATCGTTTCTTAAAAACAACCATAGCCCAGCTCCATGCCTCCAACCGGTGCTGAGGGTGCAGGGAAGCGAAAGCTGCCAGACCCCTTGCAGATCGCCGCCACAGCGCACTCCTGTTACCAGCTACACAGGTAACATTAACTTGTTTGCTCCATCTTGCCGCTGCTGCCACAAGAATGCCATTAACAAGGGATGGAGAAATCCATCCCACCTGATTCCAAATCTAGGGTCAAGAAGGAGAAGCAGGGGCTGGCACTGACCACAGCATCACCCTTGGCTTTTGCCCCCTCATCCTGACACCAGCCAAGGGCAAGGGATTGGCTCTGCGGTCCCGAAGACGCAGGGAGCAGCAAGCACTGCTGGGACATGCTGCGCTGGGAAGTGGCATCGTTTGGGTGCCGGCATGAACCTGCTTCATAACTTGACCGTGCTCTGCGCCATCTTTCTTGCATCTCCTTCCTACCAGCATGGCAGCACTCAACATTATCTACCCTCCTCCGTCTCTCTGCATCCCCTCAGAGTGCAAACCTCAAACAGAACATTTCTGGTTCCCATTCCCTGCAGGGATGAGAGGCCCGGGGCAGCATCCTCACATCCTGTGATTCTATAGATTGGATATTAGGAAAAATGTCTTTACTGAAAGAGTGATCAGGCACTGGAACAGGCTGCCCAAGGAAGTGGTGGTCACCATCCCTGGAGGTGTCCAGAGAACGTGTAGATGTGGCACCTCAGGAGATGGTTTAGTGGACACAGAATCATAGAATGGTTAGAGTTGGAAGGGAGTTGGGTTGATGGTTGGACTTGATGATCTTAGAAGTCTCTTCCAACCTAAAGATTCTATGATTCTGTTCCATGCTCCCTGCTTGGCAGCTTGGGCACCTCCACAGGTCACCAGGTCCCCCCAAGCAGGCTGCTCGAAGGACCATCTAATATTTAACTTCTTCCCAAATCCCGCATCCCTGCTCGACCTGCCGAAGCACAGTGTGCAGGCCTTGTCCATGTGCAACCCACTCTCCCAACAGCATTTTGCAACCCTGTCCTCTCCTCAGGCAGAGGAAAGATCGGGCCATTCCTGCTCAGACACTTTTGCCTACCACCCAGAGATTAAAACGCAAAATTCGGAGTAAAGGCTGCGGGACAGGGAGCTGCTGAGCCACCTCCACGTTGGCATGGATGTGCCTGCGCATTCCTCATCCGTGTCGAGGAATTCACCGCCCACAAATCACATGTCTGCTGGGACGCCCATTAGCTCACATTAAATTAACACTGAAGCCTGTTCCTGGTGGAGTAAAAGGGTTTCGCCCCCCCCCATTGAAAATAAACAGGGGAGGATTTGTTCTAGCTCAGCACGTTACGCAATAGGCATGTTAAAAATAAAAGTCAGCTTTAATTTTTAATTAAAAGAATCTGCCCTCTCCTCTGAAACTCCCTTTCCACTGCAGCTCATCGACGAGCAGCATCCGACTGCCATTAACAGGGGAAAAGCCAGCGAAGGACCAGAACAGCGGCTGGCCGCTTTCCAAATGGCAACACGCTCCGATTTCCCCTTTAAAAACAACAAACAGGCTTAGTTTTACCTCGTGCAACTCGTCTATTTAATATCCAGCCGCAAACTCACCTCCTGATTTCCAAAAAGTGGGCCCGACGGCCAAGGAGCAATTACACGGAGGGCAGGGAGCAACCAGCCGCCCCGGCTCTGCCTTCCCAGCAGAGGGGAAAAACCCTTCCCAGAAGCGTGCGAGTCATTTGGAGTTTAATTAAACAGCTGCTAAAGCACGCTAGGAAAAAAAAAAAAAAAAATATCACCCAAGGTTATTTTGGCTGTAGGTTGTCCCGGGAGCCCAACGCTTTTCCAAATAGCTGAGCTTACGAGGCAAAGTCAACAGGATGCTCGGACGCGCGTTAATATTTAAGCCACGGGAAGAAAGCGAGTGGGAACGAGGGTTTTGAAAGGGCGGGGAAAGCAAAAGTTTGCTGCGAGGTGAAGCCTGTGGCATAGGTGTAAAAATACCCTATTCACAGCCTGTGACTCATTCGCTTGAAACCAATTCCTATTTTTGAGAACGGCGCCGCTCAAGCGAAACCAAGCTCCGGCTGGAAAAAAAAACCCCACCCTCTGCAGCTCTTCTGCCTTTCCGGAGTCACCGTGTTTCTCACCTTTCCGTCACCGTTGCAGGGGTTCTGCGCTTGCCACTGAGGCTGCATTTGCACCTGCACAGACAGACACATGGGAGACTGTTAGACGCACGCTCCAGCGCGAAAAACCGAAGGCGCCGCGGTGGCTTTGACGCACCCCCGTGACGGGGTCAGTCGTACCAGGGCGCTCTGCCAATTTTTTTTTTTTTTATTTCTTTTTCTACTGCAGCAAGACGCAATGCCAAAAAAAAAAAAAAAAATTCTAAAAGCTCCTGTGTACTCGCAGCCCTTTAGGCTGCGGCTCAGGCACCGACATCCTCTTGGATCCCAAACACAGCCTGGGAGCACCTGGGAGAATGCTCTAAGCAGCACAGGGTGTCTGAAGGTCCTTCCTAAAAGGAAGACAAGGGGACAGAAGGGAATGGGTGCAGATGACACCAGCTTGGCTTTGTTTTCTTTTCACAGCTGCTCCCAGCAGCTCTGTTTGAACTGGTTGGTCCCATTTTCTGCCTCCGTTTTACTGTACTGCAATAAAAGCTCAATGCGGGCAAACAGAAACTGCAGCTGCTGTGCTCATGTGAGGACAGAGCAGCCGTGGGCACTAGAAAAAAAAAAAACCCTCCCTTGGGCGATGCTTCCCTGTAATTCCCGCTGCAGGAACCCAAGCGCTAACAGAAGTCGGTGCCAGGTTGGTTGCTGCATCAACCTGGCTTCACGCAGCAGTGCTTGGGTCAGGTTTTCTCGCCCCAACACAAACATGACTCAAACTACTGCTGGGTTTAAAAACAAACAAACAAACAAACAAAAACAATTAAAAAAAAGAAAAGAAAAGAAAAGAAAAATCCACAGGGAGCTGAGTTTAGAGTAGCAACCTCTTCTCGGGATCTGGGATAAATTTAGCACCAAAGCCATTGCTTCCCGGATTCCCTGCCGAAAGACGACAGCCAGCTGACACCAGCCCTATTCCCAGGTCTGGTACACCTCCGTAGGGGACATGGTGGGAGAAACCCTGGAATACACGGCAGGGTGGGCTGGGCTGGGTGCGGGCGGTGCTGCGGATGCAGGGTGGTGTCGGAAGGAGTTGCTCTTGCTATGGTGCCTACAGGCACAGGGAGGATCTACACGGATGAGCGCATCACGGCACACGTGGCGTTTGGTGGTCCACCTTCGGGTCAGACCAGACCTCGGAAGGCAGAACACCGTTGGCTGGGCCACAAGATCTCACTGAGGTGGCAGAGATGTCTGCAGGTGCTGCAGAGCAGGAGGCAAGCCCTTGGCCAGGATGGGAAGAGCACAAAAGGGTGCTCAGCACCTTGGGGTGGGAAAGGCCAAGTGTCCTCTCCATGTCCTTCACCCCTCACCTACCAGGTTTCAGAAGAGTGCTTGCCACCACCGCTGTGGTGGAGCCGGTGTCCCTCAACACAAGGCAGCCTGGAGAAGAGCTACTCAAGCCAAGCCTCACCGCAAACCAGGATGGGCAGTGCTGGGTCTGGAGAGGGTTTAGATGCTGATATCAAGACACAGCCATCCCTGGAGGAAGCAGCTCTTCCCCACTGGCTCCAGCTGTCCATGGGTCAAGCGCTACTCCAAGCAGGAGACAGTGTCTCCATACGAGCTCCAGGTGACTTCTCCTTTCTATGGATTTGCCCAGCCACTTTTTCAAATCAAACCATGATAAGGAGTTGAAGAAGCCATGACGAAGAGTTTCTAAACTCAACCACAGGCTGAGTAAGCCAGTACCAAGTTCGGTTTGTTCTGACCCCACCACATTCTAGTTCTGTCTTACACTCCCAAGTCCAAAATACTGCGAACACACAGACCCAAGGAGATGTGGCTACCACAGCAGGGAAACCTCAGTTACAACCACATCTACTATAAAGTTTTTATTTTTGTGTTTATGGTTTTAACATTTGTATTACTTGATAAATTATTACTTTTTTGATTATTGCATGTTCTCCAGCCTGGTTCAAACCCAACCTTGGTTTGACAAAAAACAACTGATGGTTTAGAGCAAACCTGGAGGAAAACTGTGATGTCCACTCCAGCAACCCTACACCTTCCCCAGAGCTTTGGCCACTTTGTCCTACAACTCTGTACCTCAGATAAAACCTGATGCAAGTCCAGAAGGAAAAATGGCATGCAATTTTATTTTTTCCTGGTTGCCTGGGTATTTCCCAGTGCTCGGAGCGCAGATCCCAGGCTGGGAAATCCATTCAAGAGCTTCACCCTTGCTCTGCTACCGACACGCAAGGCTAACGCAGCGTACAACTCATTGCTAATTACTGGTCCCAGCCCAGTTCTGCTTTGCCAAAAGAGGAAACAAAGGAGATGGGCAGCAGCTGTCCGGAGCTGGATTTGGGGAAGGTCGCTCCAGGCTCTTGACCCACCCCTGGGTTTTGACCCGCAAAAGAGGAAGGAAAGGAGCCAAAAGGCGCTGCCGTAGCCGCGTGCCTGGACACGGGGCTGCTTTCACATCCTCTTCTCCTCCGGCACCTCCCAAAAACCCCACGGCTTAAGCTCACAGCAGAGCCAGCCCTGACAGATCTGCTGATTCACGGGATTATCCGTGGCATGCAATTAGCCACAGATCTAAATCTCGTTGGGTTTGGGGCTGCAGCCTCCCCCCTCCGTTTTCAACATCTCCCTTATGAATTTATTATTATTTTTACAGTTTTCTTGAGGCTGTGGAGCTGAACACCCCGAGCAAGGCTGTTTGCTTTCCCTCCATCCATCCCCTAAAATATTTCAGCCGAGGCCAGTGGAGCCATAAATAAAAAGATAAGAGCTTAAAGCATCGCTCACGGTAGGACATTTACAGTAGCCGACACGGCCAGCTGTGCCAGCAACGCCCTGGTAAGCACAGATGCCTCTTGGTATCTGCAAAATGCTGCTATGCACCCCAAAAAATCACATTACCCAGTGCATGCACTGCGTTGAACTTTTCTGGTTTTAACCCCAAAACTGAAATTTGAAATTATTTGCCAGGATGGCAGTGAAAAATCTCTCCCTTTCCCTCCTCTACCCCCTTTTTGTTGCTGTTAGCATTGCTAATTTGGGGTGTGCCTGGGCTTGCATGCCGCTGCCTCGCAGCCGCCCCAGTGAGTCTGCCTGCAAGGGCAGAGATTTTGCAAAACCTCAAGCCCGAGAAGCGCTCGTGGCTGGGGCCAGGGCCAGCCTCTAACTGGAGCCCTGCGAGCTAAATGCACCCCGAAAAACCTCCCCGCAGCTGCTGTGCTTGCCGTATTTTCTGGATCAGCTGCAAAAAAAAAAACCAAACCCCTAGCAAAGCGATTCAGCGGGCTAATCTCGTTTTAACCTAAATTCATCCAGCGCGATGCAAAACCAGCATAATCTTCCCTGGCGAAAAAAAAGACAGTGAGACTTGAGCAGAGCCCTTCCCTACCCGAAGGAAAATGTTTCTGCCACGTACCGTAACGCCCCAGGGACTCCCATTAATTCCCCTGTTCCTATCAGGGGTTGTAAATATTTGGATTTCGAATCCCGAAAGGCTGTGAGGGAACGGGGCACTATGGGAGAGAGCAGCTTTGCCTCTGCAGGGTTCACAGGCTGAAGGCAGACGCTGGATGGAGGATTTGGGATGAGGATGCGACAGCGGGTGGGATGGGATGGCGAAGGGAGGATGAGGTTTAGGGTACCAATCTGCTGTCCGAGAGCTATGTCACCCAGTAACACAATTTCTACCTATGAGTTAGGGGTGCCGGTGCTTTCTTACGATGCAGGGCCATGGGGAGAGATGGAAGAGCACCCGTTTGCACCCAGGGATGCCAGGCAAGGGCCAAAGGCATCGCAGACGGCACAGCCACCCACGCGTCCCTCCTGGACAAGACACATCGGCACACGTTGGCTCCTTGCTGCTGGGCTGAGTCACCCTGAGGGCTTCACGCTGTTAGCTGCGGTGAGGATGCACGCATCTGCATTGCATATGAGCATTCTCACTTCCCTCCACAGCACAAAAAGCTCTTTTTTAAAATTTTTGTTTGTTTTTTGCAAGACTGCTTCTGCAGGGCTGGCTGCTGCAGAGGTGCAGCACAGCACCCATCCCTGCCACCAGTAGGGTGACCCGCTCCTTCAGATCAAACTGGTTCTGTATGGAGAGAAACTCTCTCGATTTGTCTGCATTTGCACAGACAAATCACCAAGAGCTAAACCTGGATTAGCACTAATTAAAGGCTTTCTAATCAGCATAGACTAAAAGAACCCCAAACAAACCGACCTCAACACCTGCTCCTGGCATTTAGCAATGGCTCCCCTGGCCGCTCGTGGTCTGGACCATGGCGATGAAGCCCAGCCACTGGCACAAGGCTCCAGGGATTTGGTCTCCCTTGCACAAGTGGCTTCCCGCAGCTTTTTCTGCATCCCTCCCATCACCACCCACACCCGCAGTGTGGGAGCCAGTCCAGGGAGAGAAGGCAGACAGGTCACAGCAGGTAACACCTTGCAGAAAGGCAGCGCCCTGCCGCGCTGAATCCGCATCCTGGGGTGCTTTCGAGCTTCAACATCCCACGCACTGCTGCAGGGATGCCTTCGGGAATCCCTAGCCAGGGAACTTCGGGGCAGAGGGACTGCACAGGAGCGGCAAACACCTAAGGCTGATCATGAGGGAAACTCTCTTGAAAAAGTCCAATAGGATGCATGGAGGAGGAGGACGTGCCAGCTCAGGTGAATTTTTAAAAACACGTCATTTGCTGAAAAGAAGCCCTGTTTCTCGTGCAGACCCACCTGAGCCACCTCTGAAAAGATCAGCAAATCAATTTTACCAATTTCTAGGAAAGCAAGTGAAAGCCACAGGGGACCACCAGGGTCCAGGTGTTGCCGGACACTGGTGAACACAACACATTGTTTTTTTAAAACAAAGAGAAACGTTCTCCAGGAGAGCTAGCTGGGAAATCCAGAAGACCTGCCTACAAGTATCCACGAGATTTGGGTTTGCTCACTCTGCGGAGCATCTGCTCACTGGATTTTCAGAGTTATTGGCACGTGCAAGGAAACAGCAAGTGTTTACTCCATGGTTTGGAGTCCACCATCCTGATGGGCTGCCCAACAAACGCAGTTCTTGGAGCCACCACCTGTATTTTTGTGCTATTTGAGAAGAAGCACCTGATAGACTCAGCCAAAACAGCGCAATGCTCAGGGGCATTTGGCACCGCACAACCCACATCTATTAATTACGTGGTGTGCTGATGAACAAGCCCCACGTTTTATCTGATGTCCTAGCCCAGTGCTTTGCTGTAGTACTCAAAGTCAAAGCAGTAACTAGGAGGATAGAGCTTACTACCTGCTCCAGGAGAGCAAGAGGACAACATATCCTTCTGGGACACGGCACATACTGTAAATTTTAATTCATATGTGTAAAATGATGACTTTCTCTGTCTTTCTTCTTTTCCCAACCATAATTTTGTCTTAGGCTTTTCACTTTATTTTTTCCATCTTTGACATTATAAAAAAATAAATCTTGGAGCACGGTAGGAAAATGAGAAAGCCACATGCTGCCAAATTATCAGGAGTGGGAAGGGAGAAACCAAACCTGGACGCAAGCAGCGATTGAACGGGACAGGAGTGAGCATGCAGCTGGCAAAGCGAACCTATCCAAAATTTGGGCAGGATGGGCAATGCTTGGCACACACCTGACTTGGGGTCTCTCAAAAATGCAAGCCCAGGAGCTAACGCATCGAAACCTGTGATTTCACACCGTGGTTACCAGAGACCAAGACGTTTGGTCACTAAATGAAGTCATGTGAAGGGACCATAGTCCCTCTTAGAGCAGGAAATTTGGGTTGATCAAAATGGGATTTGGGAATCCCCTGCCCTGACAAATGCTCTGCCGTGAAGTCTTTGCTATACATGAAGGTCCACCTTGCCAGGCCCCCACCAAGTGTCCAGACAGGTTTGTAGGCACCCACCCATTCCCCTTTGGGTATGGGTCACTGCTAAGGTCAATGGGAGACATCTCATCAACTTTTTTAGGGGGAAGAGCCCTGCCTCAATCACCCCCACATCCATCCATGTGTTGTCCTATTATCTTCCACGTTCAGAAGCCCCATCCCTCACCTTTATGAACACTTCCAGAAGACCACCGAATTATCAGAGCCAAAAAACCAAAAGCATGCTGACAAGGTAAGGCAGAGCCGACCAATACAAACTGCAAAGGTCACCGAGGCAGCTCCCGATGACTTACACCCAACCAAGATTCTGCTACACGATCTTCTGCAACCATTTATTTATTCTCCCAAAATACAGGACACCTTGTTTTAAGGCCAGAGCTGCCACAGAAGGGCCACAGCTCTGGAGAGCAGCATGGATGGCACTCCTATGCCACCAGCCACCACCTTGGAGAAGCAACTCATGTTCTCCAACAAAAATATTTAGTGCCCAAGGATGCTCAGCCCTTCTCACAAAATCCTGGGGATTTAGTAACAGCATTTAAGAGCTAGTTGAAAGGGGGATGATTTTTCCTCTGTCTCCCCAACGCAAGGGCTCAAGCACCAAGTTCACCTGGTGACCTTTGAAGACACATGTAAACCACAATGCGCAGGACTCAAGAGCTTATCAAAACTCTGACGAGGTTTTGAGTAAACTTTGGCAAAGCTTTGCTCCAAAGCAGTGTAAGGCTTAAAGACAAGCCCCTGAGAAGCTCCAGAGGGAAATGGAGTCCAATAACTTGTCTATTAGCTAAGCTCGAGGCCACAGCCGGGCCCCACGCACCCACACAGTCACCATGGCCACACAAGATGTGCACAGCATCACACAAGACTGTGCAAAGCCCAGCCCATCGTTACCGGCGTGGTGTCCTCCATCAGGCCTCGGATCTTCTCCACCACGTCGTTGCGGCGGTGCTGGCGGAGGGCGCTGATGAGCTGGGCCAGGCTGGCCTCAGGCCCGCGGATGGTCCAGTGCTGCAAGGCGGCGTAGGCGCGCTCGTGGTCGGCTGCATAGCCGTTGGAGAAAGCTGCCACCTCGCGCTCGCTGGCGTTGCACAGGAACTGGTAGATGTCCTTCCACTGGCTCCCCACCTGGGCTGCCACCAGCTTCAGGATGTCGATGCCTGCGGGACAGAAAAGCTACAGGTGAGGCACGGGGGTCGGCAGCCTCTGGGTACTACAGATCTAAGCATCCCCATCTCCAAACAGCCATGCTTTGCTTTTCTTTGGTTGTTTTTTGTTTGGAGATTTTTATTTTTATAATTATTATTTTTAAGACCTTTCGTGAGTCCAAGTTGCAAGGAACTCTGCAGATAAGCAGCACCCCTAACATGCTCAACACCTGCTATGCAAATAAAGGGTGACAGACCCGTAGGTTGCTCCAATCAAGGCACATGTGCTCTAAAATGAACCATGCTAATTTAACCACAAAATTTCCTGCACTCTTCAGCATAGGAAGAACCCACGGGTACTCGGCCACCGCACAGCTGCAGCAGCAGGTGAGATGGAAACACGCTCACCCATAGGCCTGCATTGCAGCCACCGCTTTGAACAGGAGCTGCATGACGAGGCGAGTCACCAAGGCATCTTTATAAAGATGAATATTTCCAGAACAGAGCGCCTACAGCAGCTACAGTCGTATTTACTGTGAGGGTGGTGAGGCACTGGAACAGGTTGCCCAAAGAGGTGGTGGATGTCCCATCCCTGGAAGTGTTCAAGGCCAGGTTGGAAGGGGCTTTGAGCAACCTGGTCTAGTCGAAGATGTCCCTACTCCTTGCAGGGGGGTTGGACCAGATGGCCTTTAAAGGTCCCATCCAACCTAAACCATTCTTTGACTCTATGATTTAGAGCTGTTTCCAGTGCAGACTGGTGGGCTGACTCAGTTACAGGATGGGAGACCCTGCACTAGGTGAGCGTTGGTGAGTGGCAGATCTGGTGTGGGATCAGAAGAGCAAAAAGGCAAAGCTTCTCTCAGAAAAGCCCTTGAGACACGTTGGTTCAAGACCATGAGGGTTTCCTCCCTTTAGCCTTGGGAGCAATGCATAAAGCACGCTCATCCTCACACCTACTAAGAAATCAGGAGTTAAACCTTCCAACAAAGCCATACCTTTTTCATAACAGCTAATTAACCTTGTTTTATCAAGGTGAACACCACCTTGTTTTCAAACACCACACAAAAGGTCAGCATAGGTGAGCCGCAGAGATCAACTCACTTTTCCCAGGGAAGGAACCACACCTTGGGTTTCCTCATGAGCCAGCACGCTCCATCGCTGCAGGGACTATTTCTGCTCCCCTCTGCAGGCACAACAGCTGTGGCAGCAGAAAATAGCTGCTTATGGAGGAAAACCACAGCCAGGGTCTGTCCTGGTGGCCTAAACTTTTAATTTCTAATGCAGCTTACAGCAGACCTCCCAACTGCGTCTTCAGGTCACAGCCCTGACATAGCCAAATAGATACATACACACACACACATATATATACATATATATATTTTATATATATATATATATAAACTATACAGCCTCATATAGATACATTTATATGTCTTTTTATACATATATATATAAAAAGCCTGACATAGATGTATCGATAGATCTTTATATATATATATAAAAACAATACAGCCTCATATATATTTATGTTTTTAATATATGCATGTGTATGTGTATATATACATGGATACATATGATATAGATATTTTATATATCTATATATCAGACATTTATATATATATACACACATATTTACACATATAAAATATCTATACAGCCTGATGCAGATTTCTTATAGATATGTATATATATACACACATATTTTTAGACATCTCTACACAACACAGATATTTTATATATGTATCTGTATATATATGCTTATATACACACAGAGAGATATATATTAAAAAAACCCTATACAGCCTCATACAGGTATTTTTGACCCAAACCTTTCTCACTATTAAAGCAAGTTTATCAACATGTGCTATATATAGACTTCAGTTTTCACTTCTGAGCTAGATAACGTAGCCACGGCCCCACGGTGCTCAGAGCATCTGCAGCTGGCGTTTCACCCGCTCTACAGCAGGAATGCTGGAGTACAAACTGCATTTTGCATATCCCTATCCTATTCCCACCGTAACCACCAAACCTCCCTCCCCAGCTGATTCACACCAATGCGCGTGTGCTGTCTCACGCGGAGATGCGAGGGTCGGGGTTTCTCTCGGCATAAAAGCTCAGTCCATCAGCCCAACTGGAGATGTAGCCCCCAAAAACCAAACCAACCACAGGGCTTGGTTTTAACTACAGAGAGGTTCAGGAAGGAGGAGGACAAAAAAATAAAAAAAATCCCAAAAAAACAAACCACAGCCATCTTCACTATTCAAAATAAGTCTAAGATAAAGAAAATATTTCCCAGCACCAAGGAACAAGAAAAGGCTGTGAACATGCTCTTGAGATTTATGACGGGGCTAATCATTGGAGGCACAGATAATTATATATATTATATAATAAATATATGCTATCATCCATCACATTTCAACACAGCAGCGGGAATTAAGGCTGGTCTTGTGTGCAGGTTTTGGCTGGGGTAGAGTTAATTTTCTTCACAGTAGCTGGTATGGGGCTGTGTTTTGGATTTGTGCTGAAAATGATGCTGATAACACAGGGATGTTTTAGTCACTGCTGAGCAGCGCTTACACAGAGTCAAGGCCCTTCTGCTCCTCACCCCACTCCACCAGCGAGTAGGCTTGGGGTGCACAAGAAGTTGGGAGTGGACACAGCCGGGACAGCTGACCCCAGCTGACCAAAGGGATGTTCCATACCACACAAGATCATGCTCAGGATATGGAGCTGGGGAAAGAAGAAAGAAAGGAGGGACGTTTGGAGTGATGGTGTTTGTTTTCCCAAGTAACCCTTACGCGTGAGGCTTGCTTTCCTGGAGATGGCTGAATATCTGCCTGCCGATGGGAAGCAGTGAATTAATTCAGTGTTTTGCTTTGCTTGCGTGCATGGCTTTACCTGCTAAACTGTCTTTACCTCAACCCATTACTTTTCTCGCTTTTACCATTCCAATTCTCTCCTTCATCCCACCGCAAGGGAGTGAGCGAGCGGCTGCATGGGGCTTACTTGCCAGCTGGGGTTAAACCACGACATTTTGTTAACTTTTCCCATTAGTCAAAGACCCAGCAGTCCTCAGTTCAAGTGGATGCAGGTCACCTGTGGGCTTCCAGGCAAATCCCAAATTCCTGTCCCTCGATCCCTTTGCGTTGGGGATGGCCGTCAGTCCTGCACAGGATGGACACAGAGCCCAAATCGCATCGGCAGCCACGCTCAGATATCATACCCTGATGTTGGCAAGAAGCCCAAAAGCCAACTTGGGTTCGGAGTTAGATCCTTTAAACCAGCAAATTCAACTGCTTTTGGCATAAAAGCTGCAAAAGCACTAAGTTTATGCAGACAAAACGCAATCTCATCACTCAACCCAAGAGAAAGACACGCACACAAAAAAAAAAGCAATTCCTGAATACAAGGTTAGAAAAAGCTCTGCAAGGCTTGTGCACGAAGGTAACAACACTATTGCAAAGAGGAACGAGCAGGTCTGGTGCTGCCCATTATAGACCTAGATATTCAGATATATAGAATTATAGAATAGTTTGGTTTGGAAGGGACCTTTGAAGGCCATCTAGTCCAACCCCCCTGCAAGGAGCAGGGACATCTCCAGCCAGATCAGGTTGCTCAGAGCCTCATCCAACCTGGCCTTGAATGTCTCCAGGGATGAGGCATCCACCACCTCTCTGGGCAACCTCTGCCAGTGTTCTAGCACCTTCATTGGAAAAAAAAAAAAAATTCCTAATATCTAATCTAAAACTACCTCCCTCTATTTTGAAACCATTACTCCTGGTCCTGTCACAACAGGCCCTGCAGAAGAGTTTAGTGCATAAGTCCTTATCTCAGCGCATATGTTATCTCAGAGCTTTTTCTGCCCTTGCATTCAGGGATTATTTTTTCCACGGATTGAGTGATATATATAGATATATAGACATACAGATATATAGATAATGTTGCCCATTTTTATGGGCATTTTATATAAAATAAGCAGAGTCCAGTCCGACAATGCTGCCCTGCGGTGAGACGAAGCGTCACAGCTGGGTGGGAGCTTTGCCCACACCCACGCCCACGCACATCAGTCATACAGAAGCACTAAAACATCATCTGCTGTTTTATGACCCCTGTGTGGCACATCTAGTCCTTCCTGGGAAAGAAAAAACTCACACACTACCTGCTCCCATCTACGTATTTAATGCTGATAAATCCCGGTATTTACAGCGGCTGTACTGGTGAGAAAAGCTTTCAGCTGGTCGCGACTTGATTTGCACCAGTTTTATGTGGTGGCACGATATTTACATCCCCATGTTCTCACACAAGATTTACGACAGAAAGCTCTCATGCTCCTACTGATATTTTCAAGTTCAGTATATTTAATCTCACTGTTCAATAAAGTGGCCCCATAAACACGTTTATATCCCTTGGCGATAGTATCCCAGGGCTCGGAACACACCAGGAGGACTTAATGGCGCGTAATAATCTTTGAAGAACAAATGTTCTATTAAAAACGAATTTGGAAATGCCTACCTTAATACTATAAGAATCTTAAACTCATTTTCTTGCAACTATTAAATGAATTTAAGCCCCATATGTTCGCTACATCCATGACAATATTGTACAAACAAAACCCCAAAGAGATACGGAAGCGAGACAGATGTGAGCGCAGCTTTGGCTCCAATCAGTTAAAAAACCATTGCTCCCTGTGTTCTTGAAAAATAAGATTAAAACTATTACATGACAAGCTGCTGCTGCACGCTGCCAAGTATTACTGCTCAAGTCATTTACAGTAACTTAATTCACTTGTTTAAAAATAAAATAAAATGTTAATGCTTATAATAAGCTTACAGTCCTACTATTCCCATATTTCCAGAAGCCCTACAAGTTACCCTGTAGAGCACTAATGGTGCTGGAGCATCCTGTCGGGACAGGACGGTGCCCATCAGGATGTATGGAGCAAAAAACTCCAGCTTCACCTCAGGTCCTGGGTCCTCCTCACCCTCCAAACCAGACGGACCTTCTGCCACCAGGCTCATCCACATGCCGAGGCTAGACATGATGCTCAAAACCCTCTGGAGCCCAAAAATCCCAAGGGAAATGGCTGAGCTCAGCAGGGATGGTGCTTTAACCCACCAGTTTCATGCTTCCCACGTGAGGACGGTCAGAGCCATGTTGGTGCGATGCTAAAGCTGCTCTGAGCTTGCAAAAGCTGGAGAACAGCCTGCGTCCTCCTCCTTATTTTAACACGAACATGGGAACAGCCTGGGAGAGCTGCCACCACCTTGCTGCTAACCCAGGAGGCACCACTGCCCTCTCCATCATCACCACCAGGAACCATTGCTGTTTATCACCCAGCTCTGCTTGCCTCAAAGAACACCAGAATTAAAGAGGAGGCCTCGCTGTGAAACTCGCCCTGTCCGAGTCCAGCAGAGCTGTGTGTGCAGCGGCCACCCCAGAGCGGGGATCCGGGACATCCATGCATGTCTTGCCTACCTGGGCAAGTGGCACTTCAATTGCCATTATCTAAACATTGTGATGAGCTACTCCATGTAACCACCTAATATTTCAAAGGTGGTAATAAACCCTGAGCAGTTGAACTCCCCTTCAAGCCAGAACAAGGCCAACACACTGCGCACAAGACAAAGCTTGAGTGTGGACACGTGGGAACACGGGCACAACCAGGCAGGTCTACAGTCAACGGAGCAAACGTAGCCAGCCCTGCTCTCAAAGGCAGGATGGACACATGCCTGCAGAGCAGTGCAAGCGAGCAGCAACACTGAACACGTGTCCAGCTCATCTACAAAGATGCTGAGCTGAAAGGAGGATCTTTGTGGAGAGGCAGGGCAGGTCTACAAACAGGTTTCTCACCTCCAACTACACAGCTCGCCCCAGTCTTCCCCATAAAAGTTATTTCAGTGACTTCCAGCTGCTTATTTTGAATCTGGTTCAAGGTTTTTCCCAGCCATTTCCAACTCCTTCGGATGTCTCCTGCCTCACTGTGATGGCCACAGTTTGATGGAGACAGAGCAGTCACCCCTTCCGCTCATTAATATCATTGGGATGGTCATCACAAAAGTGCACGGGACTTGGCCATGCTTTAGTGACTCTCTTGAGCTTGTTCTGGACAATCCTCGCTCATCTCCCAGAGTCCTATTTACAAGTTGGACACAAGCTGAGTTCTTTGGTGATCAGTTGGCCTAAAGCAAGGCAAGAAGTCAGCACGGCATGCGGCCATGACCAGCACGCTTACATACGACATCTGCAAGGGACCATTTCTCTTCTCTGACATTTCTTTTTCATGTCTTCAAGCAAACTCAAGAAGGGTGGAGGAGCTACCCTGCCAGAAGGCTACACCCAAGCACCTGGCAGCAGATACAGTAAAGTCTAACCGCAGCCCAGCCACAGAGGAGCTTCAGTTCCTTCCTCTCCCCACCCTTTCACAAACAAAAAGCCATCATTATTTTCACTTTCAGAGCTAAAGCCAAACATCATTTGGCATTTTTCAGAAGAGTGGTCATTGACAAGCTGCCACTTTCAAGGCGAAATCTCATGCTGAAGTCTACAGAGCCCCTCCAAGCCATGCATCCTCTGGTTCCACTGATAATGAACGGACACAGCACAGGGAAAAGGGTTAACACAACATCAGTTCAAGTGCTAGGCTGTCTTATACAACTGGGAAGGAAAGGTCAGGAGATCTTCCACAACCTGTGGCACACATGGTCTCATCTAGCAGCCCATTTGCCCAGGCTTGCAGAGCCAGCTTCATGCATTTTCAGAATGGGTGGATTTCAGGAAACTCCACGCTCCGTCCCTTCATTTGCAGGGATGGGTGCCACGAGCCCACCCATGATACCTGCGGGAACTGACCTCCACCATCCCAGTACCAACTAGAGCTAAAGCACCTGGAGCTTCCACCACCTGCCTACTGACACAGGTATCCCAGAGGTGGGCAATATCAGCTGCTACACCCACCCAACACAGAGACCCACGGCTTGTTCATCAACACAACCCAGACCTCCCATAACATAGCCATTGAAATTCATCTTTTCTCTGCAGAAAGGACACAATTTGCCATTACTGAGCCTTCACCCTACATGGGAAGAGCTGCCACTTCATCACTTTTCCATTTCAGAGCAGATGAAGCCATGTGGAATGACAAAACCTGACTGTGACAGGCTGACTGGATTTCGACACTTGCATAGACCTTGAGGATGAAACAACACGGGTGGAGAGCACAGCCCAAGGGCACACGCAAGTCAGACAGCAGAACCATGGTGATGCAGCCCAACCCTCCCCTACGTTCAGATAAAAGCTCCAAATCACTGCTAGCTCAGCTCTGTTCCTGAGCTCATCCCACCTACCTCCTCCAAATATCCTCCTGACTCATGCGAAACACAGCCACAGCAGCCTATTTTTACCTCTGAGCACACACCAAGAGCCTGCATGTACAACCGAGCCCGGATGCAGCACATCCAAACGCCACTTGACAGGACACCGCAGCTTGGCCAAACCAGGACTTATGAAATCGCAAATCCCTGACACAAATACCTTTCCTAAATGTGAAAATTTCACCATCGTCCCCACAAGAAAGCGGGGGTTGTTGGAAACTAAATGCACATCCCTGCCCCCGCAAATATATTTCAGGTCCTAAATGAGGAGATTTGGAAGATGTGTAGGGTCCTGCAGCTGGATCGGGACAATAACCAGTATTGGCAGACTGGGGGAAGAAAAGCAGCCCTGAGAAGAAGGACTTGGAGCTGTTCATTTATGAGAAGCTCAACATGAACTAGCAATGAGCGCTCATGGCCCAGAAGGCCAACCGCATCCTGGGCTGCATCAAGAGGAGCATGGCCAGCAGGTCGAGGGAGGGGATTCTGCCCCTCTACTCTGCTCTCGTGAGACCCCACCTGCAGTACTGTGACCAGCTCTGGAGCCCCCAGCATCAGAAGGACGTGGACCTATTGGAGCAAGTCCAGAGGAGGCCATGAAGATGATCAGAGGGCTGGAGCACCTCTCTTATGAGGACAGGCTGAGAGAGTTTGGGCTGTTCAGCCTGGAGAAGAGAAGGCTCTGGGGAGACCTTATAGTGGCCTTCCAGTATCTAAAGGGGGCCTACAGGAAAGATGGGGAGAAACTTTAGCAGGGCCTGTTGTGATAAGACAAGGGGTAATGGTTTTAAAATAGAGGGAAGAAGATTTACACTAGAAATAAGGAAGAAATTTGTTACACTGAGGGTGACGGGGCACCGGAACAGGTTGCCCAGAGAGGTGGCCCATCCCTGGAAGTGTTCAGGGCCAGGCTGGACGGGGCTTTGAGTGACCTGGTCTAGCAGAAGGTGTCCCTGCTCCTTGCAGGGGGGTTGGAACTAGATGATTTCTGAAGGTCCCTTCCAACCCAAACTTTTGCATTATTCCCACAACAATCTTTGCCCGACAGGAGGACAGGACGCACTTATGAAGACTTATTTGCCATTTGCTATTTTCCCATGGAGGACAGTGCTGGTATCAGACCCTCCCAGGAGCCAGTGATTCACATCCTCAGCAAGTGCTGTTTGGGCAACAAACCACTAAATTGTGGTGTTTGTTTTTCTTTTAAAAACCAAAAAATCTTGCAGGGCAGGAAACTGACTCCTGACAAACACTTCCCACACACTCTGGAAAACAACTCAACCAAGCCAGGCAGTCGAGGAAGGTCTGTGATCAGCCACATGCTGTTACAAACATGTTTCGGACCCAGGAACTTGAGGGACAGCATGAGACAAGACCTCCCTTCCCACTCCACACTATGTGGAAATCACCTCTGTAACAGCAGCTTTGGTCCAGCTCTCCCAGAACCCATGCAAGCTCCTGCCCACTGCCACAGGATGCTCGCCCTGCGTGTTTCCACACCGGCGTTGGGGACCTGCAGAGCAACCCGGCCAGGTGGACTTGCTCCTCCTCTGGTTTAGAAGGGAATGGCTAGCATAAGTGTTTTATGTAATTATTAAATTTTAAACGGCTTTTGCAGAGTTAATCTTCATTATAACCCTCTCGGACAGCTGGTAACCCTGAGCAAGCACACTGCCGCGGCCAGAGCCATATAAATATCCAGACACCCACAGATGCCAATCCAAGGATTAAATTTACCTCCTGCATTTTTTTTTCCCCTAGACAAAGCCTTGGCAAGCAAGGAGAGAAAAAAAAAAAAAAATCTGTTTTGTTAATCAAGGGGTTATGTGCGAGAGCCTTACCAACGTGAGAAATCACATCCCTCCCAGTGGAGAAACCGGTGTTGGGGTTTTGGAAAGAAAAAAAACCCCAGGCTCAGTGTGTTTTTCTACGAGGACAACCCTCCTCTCCCTGCAGAGCTGCCCTGCCTCTGACACTTGGCCCTACACCTTAATGGGCAGGCACAAATCCCAATCCCTTATTAAATTAATCCACTGGCCACCCAGAAATTTTGACCATGGGACAGTTTGGTTTTTTCCTTAATTTTTTTTTTTTTTTCCCTCTCTTTTGAAGCACATTTGGGAGTAAAAGTACCAGGTTCCCAGGGCAGCTCTGCCCAGCCCTGCGCACATTGAGGATCAATGGCTGGTGTAGCGATGCCCATTCAAAGTGACCAAGCACTGGTCTTCAGGCCTGCTAACGCAATAAGGCTGAAGAGCAAGAGATGATAGACCTGCACATGATCAGGTTTCCTCCTCTCTAAGCAGAACAGCAGCCTCCCTCGTTCATGTTTTCCCAAGGCTCCCTTTCACCATGAAGCCTTGCTCAGCTCCTGCACACACCCTTTGGAAACCAGACAGCTTCCCAAAAGGTCAAGGATGAGTTTGGGGCAAACCTAAGCAAAGTTTTCAGCCCAGCAGTTTGAGGAAGACGGTTTTTCAAACTGTCATGAGATGCCACTCCAAAGCTTCCTGCAATGACCCCAGACATCCCGATGCACAGTGCCAACACACCCGCTGGCTACATTCACACGGCGATGCTTCAGAGCTGCAGCACAGGGTCAGGTGCTCCATGGCACAAGGCTTTCCAGCAAGGCTCTGGTCCCTCTTCCACACCCTCACCGACTTTGGAGCAGACCAAGCCCTGGTCCTACAGCAACTGAGCTGCAACCCAAGGGCTGTTCCCCATGAATCACCAACCAATATGGTCCTGGCTCCCAACATGCTGGCAACTGGGCATCCCAACAGCTGAGCAACAAGACCCCCCAAATTTCGACACTCCCCGTCTTTCCAGCATCACCCTTCAACTCCCCGCTCTGGTCTTGAGCCATTTTCAGGACATGCTCTTCTACCTGCAGCCAAGCCTCAGCTCCATCTTGGCTGCAAACAGCTTTTGCAGAACAGTTTATTTCTCTGATTATTTAACCAGAGGCTTCCTGGCGTCGCTCTCACCACCCACTGCAGTAATGTGCAATTACCAGACTTGAAGAAAAATAAAAGGGAAGTGGCACCTCATGCCAGGCCAGTGCTGCCAAGACCTGTTCTTCAGTCTTTCAACTCCAAAAAAAAAGAAAAAAAAATCACCAAATTCTCTTCTTGCTTCTTGGCATGTCATGTCAGGCAGCTGCTCCTATTCACAGGAGGTTTTACCTCAAAATGCAACATTTTACAGAGTCTGTTGCCTTTCATCTTCTGCTGCTCAATGGGTGAAAGTCAAAGGCAACACTATCGGCAATGTCCACAAGACGATTCCAGGCCCATTTTCATGTTTGGCATAGGCTGATGCCAGATTTGGCATTTCCAGGAGGTTCAAGACACAGGCTTCTATTCTCCACTTTTATTACAAGCTCAATTCCTTGACTTTGGAAAGGGCTGAGGAAATGAAATGGGTATTTGCTAAAATAAAGGCACTGTTTAGAAGAGTTTCCAGTGTGTTGGCTGTTCTTGATGTTTTAAAAGAAGGTAGTCATACAAGGTTAAAACCACAGAGCACTATCAGCCCAGTACCCACGTCGCTCAGGCACCACATTGATAATTCCTTCGGAAATCTTTGGCAAACTGCTTTTCCGCTTCAGATTCCCACCTGCAGGGCTAGAAAGCAAGTGCCAGCTGAAGCGGCGAGAGGTCCAGCTTCTCCGACCACAGCTGTGCCGTCGACACCGCTTCACCTTTATGATCCTGCACAGATGAGACTTGGGGGCTTCGGGGAGAGCCCCCACCGTGGGGACAGACGTGGAGGTAGGCTGGCTGCTAACTCAGGCCATTAGTCATCGCAAGCTCTTCCCAGACCTCTGAACCATCTAATCCAGTGAGAATCACCGGCATTTGCTGTCTTCGTTGGAACACGTCCATGTTAAGGACAGGGGTCTTGTTTTAACACCAGCCTCCCAAGCTACTGCTATTTTTAGGTTTGGGCTGTTATTTAAGGCACGTATTATGACCAGAGAGAGCACAGGGCGTAGACATCAGCTCAGAGGAAGATGAGGACAAGTGAAACGGCCTGTGACAACAACCGCTGCTCAGGATCGCACGCGTATCTCAACTATTTAAACAATTGAGTATTTCAAGCGCCATCAGGAACCAGCAAGAGTTTGAGGCACTGCTTCCACCCCAAGATCCTCCTTGTTTGGGAAGGAGCCCAACCGCAGCGAGATGTCCTTCCTCCAGCACTGAGCAGTGCTGGTTCCACCCTGACCACGCTTCACCCAGAACTGACAGGCTTAAAGAAATCGGTAATAAAAATTATCATAAAACTCTCCAAATGGGCAAAGCACGGCTCCTCCGAGCAATACCTACGTCATACCCAGTCTTCCCTTTCAAAGGTTAAAGCTGTTTACCGAAAGGATTAGGAGGGAGGAGATGGTAAATGAGGAGGAAGCGGGGGGAGACTGCGCAACAGCTACGTACGCAGGCTTCGCCCAGCAATAAAAACGCCCCGACTCCTCGTTGGCATGGTCAGCCACCGTATAGGTGGGGAGGTCATATGGATGTCAACGCACTGCCAGCACCGGGCTCCAGGGCTTCACCCCCAGCCTCAGAAGATGATTTAAACCTAACTGCTTGCCCTCCACAGTGCAACCACACACCAGGCTGGTGCCTGAAGAGCAGCTGTGGTCCTCACATCTATGGAGGCTTTGCTTTGGCCACTCACGATGGTGGGATCGGCGCTAACAGTACAGGAGGGGAAAGATTTCCTCTCTGCAGCAGCCTGAGGTTTGCCCCTGGCTATATTCACCCTTCTCTGAAACGCTGCTTCAGGATGAAGCACGACTCGGGTATAAATACTGCCAGAGCAGCAGAATGCTACGCCATGATGCTGCAGCTCTGCAGTACATCTTAGCTGCACAGCCAGTTATTAAACAAAAGGTCAGTTCCTCTACGGTACTACATCTTCCCTCACTTCAAGTAAACAGCCTTAAGAGCCAGACTTTCCAACAGAAAAATCAAAGAGGGATTTATACACCACCGTAGAGGAGAACAACTTCCATATCTGACACGCCAGAGCACACAACCAAGTAAGAACTAATGAGCAAGGCCTTTCCAGCTAACGCAACGTGACTGAGGCAACACCAGAGCTGCGCTAAAAGCAAGACAAAGCATTAATTGGTTTGCGCTCATCTGTCTGCCTTCGTTGCGCAAAGTTCAGCTGAGGACATTCAGTGGCAGGAGGAAGTCATGACGCCACCCATGCCAAGACGGAACCAACGTGATTACTGCAAGAACAACAGGGAGGGATGTGCAAAACCACTCAGCCATGAGCCCAGAGTAACGGGGCAACTCACTTTCAGACCTGAGCAGCTTGATCAGATATCGGGCCAGTTTATCAGCTAAGTGTGGTTTTTGGTGTTACATCCAGCTTAATTCCCAAGACAAGGGGAAAACATAGCAAATATCTTGTGAATTTGATGCACTAGCTGAATTTGGCTGTTAAAGGGTGACAGATAAGTCCAGAACCACTCATCCTGGGAAGTACAGGATGATCCATGAGTGATGCTGTCCCCCAAAGGATGACAAGATTCGGGAAGTGGGGTTATACCTATATAAATAGGCCAATGCAGCCTCGTTGCTCACCACCTATCACCTTCTCTTACCTGCACATTTTCTTTAACCTGAATTGTGTCTGGTGACCAAATGCACAGCACTGCCAAAGGCAGCTCTAACGTGGCCTCCAGGAGAAGGACCAGCTGCAGCACAAGCATTTCACCATGGTGTCTGAAACACCAGCTTAGAAACCAGAGCTGCACCAGCTCCGAGCGACTTCGTCTGGTCCCTCCATTCGATCACCCCCCACCCTGTCCAAATTCAGACCCAGCTCCGAGATAACAACATTCGCTGCTCCAAAAAAATACAAAAGTGTGAAATTCAACCAAAAAGTTACTACAAGTTAGTAACAACCAGCCGCTTTTGGCCAATGAACCATGGCCAACGCCACGTAGTATTTCTGGTAGCGCTCACAAATAAGGATGTTTGTTAAGGTTCTGCAAGCCTATTGCAGGTCACTCACCATCGCTCCAAAGACCATGCTTTGGGTACCACAGATTTTAGGGACAGTGGAGTGCAGGGGTTACTGGAAAAAGTTATTGCAAAGGGAAAAAAGCTCAAGAAACCACACCTCTAGAATTCAAAAGAGTTAACAGGAAACTGATAAGAAGTACAAACACAGGAGAAGGCACAAAACTCATTCCAACAAGATCTTACTGGTTCTATACATGCATTAATGAAGGCAAACAAAGTGTGGGTCTATTAATCAGCAGGAAGGAGCTGAGAGAGTACATGACAGAAGACGCCCTACTCAAAGCCTTCTTTGCTTTGTACTTAAGCACTCAGGGATGACTTTCATCAAGCAGTGATCTCTTTTAAACCTTCCAATCTTTTTTCAATCCATTCTTTGTTTGCCTCCTCCTTGTTAAATGTGCTTTTCTAAAGGTTAACCGTGAACAGATGTTTAAGGTTGAGCAATCTCAACGCAAAGTAAGGACTCGTCAGCACTGTCTGTCTGCACAGCATAAAGGGGGGTCAAAATTACCACTGTAGCTTTGCAGAGGAAGAACCTTGCATCCTACCAGTGAGATCATGGCTGCTCGGTGCTCACCTTCACACTCATGCTATCATTGATTTTGACAAATTTAAATTTAACGACCACAACAAGTCATCTTTAATGTCTCATCAAAAAGCTGACAGCAAGTCATCCGCCAAAAGAATGGAGAACACCACAAAGTAGAGCTTCCAGGAAGCCCTCACAACAGTCATGGAGCTGTACACCCCTGTGACACAGCCTTTGAGGACAACCTTCCTGGCTCCAGCACATGTGGAGGGGACACAAGCCAGCAGCCGGGATTCAGGGCTAAGAACCTTAAACTGAGGCGCTGCCAAGAGGCGGGGGATGACTCAGCCTTCCAGAAACAGACAGGGTGAGGGGAAAAAGGATGACCTGAGAGACACCCAGACCCACGCCTGAGTCACTGAGAAAATAAGGAGAGGATGAAACAGAAGAAAAGTCCCCGGTCGCTAATGCTCACCGTGCCCGTTGCAGTAATAGATCCACTTCTCCCTGTTCTGCGTGGGGGTGGTGGACTTTTTTATAATAGCTTTTTCCACAATGGCACTGGGATCTTGCCTGGGTCCCTTCTTCAGAGTCCGTGAGCTCTTCCTGACGCTGCAGACGACGATAACCACCAGGACCAGCAGCAGGAAGAGGACGATCATCCATGGCAAGTGTTCGTTGATGTCGAAGTGCTGGTGGACGTTCTGCGGACCTCGCCGGGGGGGCCTGTACGGGACACTGGACTTCTCACCCCCCGTCATCTCCAGCGACGGCTGCTTCTCCAGCGCTGAGCTGGTCTGCTTGTGCCGGTAGCTCTGTGCCCGGCTGGCGGCGCTGGAGCCCGTGAGGGTCCTGTTGGTGCTGTCCGTCTCGTTGGCAGAGGTTTCGTTGTAGTAGTCCGCTGGCTCCGCTGTGCCACTGGATGTGCGTGACGCGGGAGAGGGGACAAAATGAGGAACTGAAGAGTTCAAACCTGTGAAAGCAGAGGAGAGTTCAGTGTCACAGCACCGGAGACGCGATACGGCATCATGTCACAGTCTAAGACCTGCCTGAGCATCTGCTGGGCCAGCAGACAGAAACCCAACGCCAGGCAGCGAGAAAGGGAAGAGGTGAATTTGAGGTTTGGCTCTGGGAGCAGATGGGTACGGTTACAGAGGTAGGTTCAAGATAAAATTGACCCATGTTGGTTAAGGCTAGTGACAGTTTGTTTACAAAAAAACCAACCCAAGTGATTAAAGGCACGCTGTCAATTGTGTTTGTCCCACATTCAGTACTTCTCAGAAAATCTACAACCTTGGGGTTTCTTAGGTTTCCGAATGTGGGTTTCATTCCAAATGTGGAAAATGCGGTATTTGGGTGAGAAACACATGAAAATTTGGAGGCTTAGTATCTCTCTATCGGGCTGTGTTAAGGAAGCACAAACTTTCTTATCGGCACTGCAAGCAGCTGTGGATGAATCAGCTACAAAACAGGTTTCTGAAGGAACAGAAGCAACCCAACCTCCCACTAAGAGATACTTTCCATCTTTACTGAGACTTCTTATCAACCAACAGCTCTAAGGTCCCAGCCAGCTGTGTGACCTGGTAAGAAGAGGAAGGGCTTTTGTGGCAAAAACTAGAGTCTACTTGGGAAACTCTGCTTTTGAAGATCACATCTCACCCCAGCTGAGCCAGACAGTGTGTCTAACTAACTTGATTTTGCCTCTGACCTGGTTACCCAAAACACTCTGACCAGGATACACACAGGGAAAATGCCTTAACTTCCACCTAGCTGCCTACAGCTGATTGCAAAGTTCAGGGAACACCCTCCTGTCCTCTCCCAGTGACACACCAACATCATATCAAGCTTTGAGACTTAATAAAGGAGGAGTACTGGGAGTCTACCACTGTCAACACTTCCCTGCTGTTGTTTTTACCGACCCAAGTGTTCAGGCCACCAAAAGTTGCATTTTTAAATTAAAATGCCTTATCTGAGACATTGTAAGGAAGCTGTTTCCCAGGGAGTGCTGAGCATCACCTCAAACAGGGTCCTACCGCACCCCTGCAGCCAGCCACAGCTAAAGCATCTCAATACAGAGTGATGATGTACCATTTCCAATCAAGTGAGAGAATGGGGAACTCAACCTGGTTCTCCCCACCAGTAAATCTTAGAGACTGAAGAAAAAAAGTTATGGGACAGCCTAGGGTTTTGGCAACAGGTCCCATTCAAGCCAATACACTGGCACAGCACAGAGTGAAATGCAGCAGGGAAAGCCTGGGCATGAAAGCAGTGAATCCATCAGGGAAGGAGTCTGGTGGAGCAAAGCTCCTCTCCCCTCTGGGTTTTCCTGCTGCATCCCAACTCAGGTTCGCCACAAACACACAAAGACTTGTGCCAGCACAACACACAGATGGGAAATGAGGCTGAGGAACGCCATGTCCTTTCAGTCCAAACAGCAGGACAGCCAGGAGTCCAAGCACGACCACAGTCTCAGTGAAAACATACTTAAATGTGGTTTAACACAAGAGAGGGCAACCTGATGCACTCTGGAGCTGCCTTCTGGCCAAGAAGCAAAAGCATCGTCCCTGCTTTAGACCAGGCTGCCCTTTAACAGCCTAAAGCCAACCCTGACTGAGGCAGGAAAGCAATCCCACAACAAAAAACACATCTGCATTTTAGTGGTGGACATTACCTTTGGGAAGATGAGTGGTTGGTGGAACTTCATCGGGCTCTTCATCCGCCACGGTGCTTGACAAAGTCAAAGACTTGTTGGGAAGAGACGCTGGAGGACCACAGATGTTGTCACTCTCCTTCGTCCCTGGCTTGATGACCACCATGTTTTTCCCAAAGCAGTCAGTGTATGTTTTGCACTTCATCACACTAGAAGGCACATCAGAAAAGGTACCACGAGGGCACGGCTTGCACCTAACGTCTTCCGTCTCAGTTCCCTTCTTGCGGACGCCCCAGCCGACCGGGCACACCGTGTAAGGGACGCAGGTATCGTTCGTCTGAAACGTACCAGACAGGCAAGTGCACTCACGGTCAGTCAAGGCAGTGCAATGAGTTTTCTCAATCATTGGCAGTTCGCAGGGTTTTCTACATGTGTGGCACCGTTCTATGCCATTCTCGTGCTTAGTAAAAGTCCCATCTGGACAAGGGCCACACTCTCTTAAGGTACTCTTCGTACAATGCTTAGATACGTAGGTTCCCGCGGGACATTTGTCGCAGATCAGCTCTTCGTTGGTGGCACGGTCGAAGTGGCGGTACTTGCCAGGGGAGAGGCTGATGGCATTCTGCTCGGAGGTCAGCTTCGACTGACCGTCAGTGGTGCCAAGGAGCACGAGCAGCTGGAAGAGATACGAGAGGTATTAGTCAACAACAGCGCGTGAGCAGAGCCCTCTCTGACGATGATCCCTTACAGGATCACAAGGGATGTCCCAGAGCCGTGGGACCACGGAGATGTCTCTCCACCCAGAGGTGGGAGCTCAGCAAGGTCAGGGTGGAAGAGAACCAGCGCAGACAGCAGCACACTCTCCAGACACGTCGCCAGCTACGATTCTAATTCCTTAAATTTGACACCAGGCTTCTCAGTGAGACTAAGCATCATTTACACCACAACCCTGCCAGGGCGGTAAATACTGCTAATTGTGTTTCAGCGGTACGCGCTACCTGGCCACCCCAGGAGAATTCAGACCAGCTTTGCATTTCAAGGCTGAGAGGCTCCAGCACGAGCCAGGAGCTTGCCAAAAAGACAAAAACCACATGCAGGTGGCAGCTCGGACCTGCAAAAAACTTTCCTCCTCTGTATTTATTAATCTGTGCTTGTTCAAATAGTTACCTTTCTAAGGAAGGCAAACCAGGATGAAATTTGGGCTAGCGGGCACCACCAGACTATTGCTTAGCCCCTCTGCCCTTCCGTTATTTTTCATGACCCTGCGCAAGCGTAGCGTGTGGCAAGACCGCATGGGATGTTCTGCTTCAAGCCTCCAACCACATCTGAACCCTCTTTAAACCAGATGCATCGGCAACAGGAGAGAAAACCCGCCGCTATTTTTAAGCCCTTTGAGGACCTCTGCTGTAACACAGCTCCTCATTGCATCAGATACAGGTACGAGGTCTCCAGTTTTTAGACAGTGAACCGCAGCCAGCTGGGCTTGGCTGGGTGACGACTACAAATCTGTTTATCTCTACCTATCTCCAACCCCTGGGCTTTACTCCCTTAATTCCTTGGCATCCAGGCTGCTCCATCCTCAGGAGAAGCCCCATCTACCAAGCAGGGCGTCCACTTCCTCCAGAAGACCTCTGCTCCATGGATTTCATGTCACTTATGCCAGCGGAGATAAGATACCAAGAACAAAAGGTTTATCAAAAGAAAGGCTGACACAACCTCACACAGCATGCAAAGCGATAGGAAGCACATTTTCAAACAGCCGCAGGCTGTGGCAGGAGGGAGAGAGGAACGAGCCAATGTTATCTTGAACGTCTAAAGCTGTTTTCCTACAGTGGAGGTAGGAAGAGCAAGGACCCCAACGCTTTGCAGTCGCACAGCCCGACACATAAATCACTTGGCTATGTTATACAAGCCCTCGCTCTCACTCTGCTACCTATTCCGGGCCACCAGCCAGCAAGAAGATATCCAGAAGGAAAAAAAAAAAAAAAAAAAAAAAAAAAAAAAAAAAAACAGAAGCCTCCCAACAACATGACTCTGCAGAAGGCACATCGCGGCAGAGCCACAAACCGCGTCATTTTTGGTGCAGTCTCTTGCTTCCTGGAAACACACAGCGCATTTCTGTTTCCCCTGCTAAATAATTTACAGCTAGGGATTTGTACAAAACACTTCCATTTATTTTTTTTCCCTCCTTTTTTTTCTCTTGAAGCAGCAATTACAGCACAGGCAGAAGCAGGCAAGCCCGCAGGAGCTGAGGAGGCTCCTGCAGCGGGCAGGCTAATTACGGCACATCAAATTAAAACAAAAAGCGGGGCTGCCCTGGCAGGCAGCACGGGCTCACAGGATGCGTTTTGGTTTTTCCCCTCCCTCAAGACATGATTTAACAAAGCGCTGAGCTGGCTCGAAGGAAACCTGCCGCCCGTAATCTCCGTGACGCAAGCCTGAATTAGCGAAGCAGACACGGCAGGACCTGGCCTCCTGAGGTTGCGTGGGGGTTCACCTGCATTACTCATCCTCCTCCTCGTGCCGGCACCAACTGGGATGGGGCACTGGGAGAGGCTGGAAAAGCAGCGGCTCTCCTGCCTCGCCAGGGATGAGCTCCGTGCTGCCATCTCAGATTTCTCCATCTGCACCAAGACAGACCTCAGGAAACCCATGGACAACCCCGCTACAAGCACGTGCCACAGGTCCATCCCGCTCTCCCTTCTCTTCCCATCTCCAGCATCTTTCCATCAACCATCATGGCAACTACAGCCAGCAGGACCTGTGCTACTGTAACAGCACCAAGTTTGGTTTTTGTTGGGTTTTAGGGTTTTTTTTAAACCCTATCACAAACAAAGCAGCACTGGCCCTTCTGAACATCTCCGGATTTCCAGTCGCACACACACTTCCAAGCTTAGGGACAACAGCAAGTCCCAACGGAGGAAGGCTAAGCAGTGATGAGCATCCGCTGTTTATTCAGATCGGCACTTCTGGTGCCTAAAAAAATCCTGCTGCTCAAGTTTCCTGGCTGGCACCACTCAGATCTTTGAAAAAGAAGGCCAGGAGCAGGAGGGTCAACAAAAAGGAGCGTCTGCTGGTTTGGTCCCTTATCCTCAGGACTGCCCAGCGCCACGCAAAGCTAGATTTTTCTGGCTGATACACTCGGGTTTCTGTGGCAAAAGCAACAGAGTAATGAAGCGAGCTCTGATTAGCCACTAGATTTCAGTTCATTACCCCAATACCAAAGAAACTGTATAGGGTAATACAAAAAAAAAAAAAAAATTGGTGCAAGATAACACTGAAGAGCAGATTTGGTTTCATGCAGTTTCGGTGCTGCTCTCCGTGCCCAACGCAGGATCAGCCCTCAACACTGAAGCCAAAAGGGTCAAGTGGGATGGGGTGGCCACAATCCCAAAGAGCATCCCCAACTCAGCATCGGCACCCTGCACCGCACGGGGAAAGGTGCTTCCCGGCCACCTTTACCTGTTCCAACACGTGGAGGTTTTACAGTATGAGGAAAGGAGATCAGGCTGGGAACGCTCTCATTTTCACCTCCCCACACCGGGGAAATAGCTCAGACAAGGGGACCCTCGCGCTCGGCTGCAAGCGAACCCTGGAGACAGCGGCACCCGCAGCTGACATAGGCATAACCTTCACCTTACCACCATCCAGCTTGATGATTCCACCTCAATGACGGCATCTACGCCGTGCCTCAATCACTCTCTTAAATAACCGCGTGCTGCAGGAAAGACCTGGTGGACAACTCGCACAATAAACAGCTTTTAGGGGGCCACAAGCTTCCCAGGCATGCGCATGGGGATGTGGCAGGGAATACAGCGGCTCATTCGTGAGTCAAACCTGCTGGGTGAGTCTACGCGCCAGTGGAAAGTTGGTGGATCAACAGGCACTTGTCTCCTGAAACGGGGCGACACCTCAAGACAGTCAGTGTCTCGGGTTGTGTACGGCAATGCCCCACTGCCAGCCCTGCGGGGAGGCGGTGCTAAACCTAAAAAATAAAATAAAAGACAAAAAGACAGCTCCATGGCGATGTCTTGGCACAGGTTGGGGACGGGCTGCACAGCCCATCACCCCTCCCGAAGGTCAGCTGCACCCTCCGCCAACCAGCAACGTGAAGTCTCTTGTGACATTTAAAAAGAAGAAAAAAAAAAAATAAAACAAACTCAGAAATGCAAATAAACTGGTCTGGAAGTTTTATGATAACTTTGCACCAATCTCCTGCCCTACTCACTGTAAAAAGGATCAAGTTACTCACTCCAAAAAAAAGTTGCCTGTGAGGAGAGTAGAGCAAAGGAAGTTTCTGCTTCTTGCAAAGCATGTGGCTATTTCAGCTGGGTTTGGGTTTGTGAAACCAAGAGTCCGGGTCTTACCTTGCTACAGCAGGACCAGCCTCACAAGCGAAACGCAGGCAGTGGAGTGTGCCAAAACAGCAGCACCGGCACATCTGGTCCCCATGACAGAAAACCCAGCAGCTAATCCTGCAGCCAACAGCAACCAAGGCTTGCAAGCATCTGTTTTGCTCCAAGCAGAGGAAACCATAGAATCATAGAATCACAGAATAGTTTGGGTTGCAAGGGGACCTTTAAAGCCCATCCAGTCCAACCCCCCTGCAAGGAGCAGGGGCATCTCCAACCAGATCAGGTTGCTCAGAGCCCGGGCCAACTTGGCCTTGAATGTTTCCAGGGATGAGGCATCCACCACCTCTCTGGGCAACCTGGGACAGTGCTTCACCCTCACTGTAAAGACTCTCCTCCTTATATATAGTCTAAACCTACTCTCTTCTATTTTAAAACCATTACCCCTCATCCTATCACAACAAGCCCTGCTAAAGAGTTTCTCCTTATCTTTCCTGTAGGCCCTCTTGAGGTACAGGAAGACCGCTCTAAGGTCTCCCCGGAGCCTCCTCTTCTCCATGCTGAACAGCCCCAACTCTCTCAGCCTGTCCTCATAAGAGAGGTGCTCCAGCCCTCTGATCATCTTCGTGGCCTCCTCTGGACTCGCTCCAACAGGTCCACGTCCTTCTTATGCTGGGGGCTCCAGAGCTGGTCACAGTACTGCAGGTGGGGTCTCATGAGAGCAGAGTAGAGGGGCAGAATCCCCTCCCTCAACCTGCTGGCCATGCTCCTTTTGATGTAGCCCAGGATGCAGTTGGCTTTCTGGGCTGCAAGCGCACACTGATGGCTCATGTCCAACTTTTCATTCACTAGTACCTCCAAGTCCTTCTCCTCAGGGCTGCTCTCAATCCCTTCATCCCCCAGCCTGTATTGATACTGGGAGTTGCCCCGATCCATGTGCATGACCTTGCACTTGGTCTTACTGAACCTCATGAGGTTCGCATGGTCCCACCTCTGGAGCTTTTCCGAGTCCCTCTGGATGGCATCCCATCCCTCAGGCGTGTCGACTGCACCATATAGCTTGATATTGTTGACAAACTTGTGTAGGGTGCACTTGATTCCACTGTCTATGTCATGAATGAAGATAAATAACAGTACTGGTCCCAGTATGGAACCCTGAGGGACACATGTCACTGACCTCCAGCTGGACACTGAACCCTTGACCACTACCCTCCGGATGCAACCATCCAACCAATTCCTCATCCACTGAACAGTCCACTCAGCAAATCCATATCTCTCCAATTCAGAGAGAAGGATGTTGTGGGGGACTGTGTCAAAGACTTACAGAAGTCCAGGCAGATGACGTCCATAGCTCTTCCCTTGTCCACTGCTGTCCTCACTCCATCACAGAAGGTCACCAGGTTGGTGAAGCAGGACTTGGCCTTGGTGAAGCCATGCCGGCTGTCTCAAACCACCTCCGTGTCCTCCATGTGCCTCAGCACAGCTTCTAGGAGGATCTGCTGCCTGATCTTCCTAGACACAGAGGCGAGGCTGGCAGGTTGGGAGTTCTCAGGATCTTCCTTTTCACCCTTTTTAAAAATGGGTGCAACGTTTCCCTTTTTCCAGTCACCAGGGACTTCACCTGACCACCACGACTTTTCAAATATCATGAAAAGTGGCTTGGTAACTACATCAGCCAGATCCCTCAGGCCTCTGCATCTCGTCAGGTCCCATAGACCCCAAAACCCTGAGTCAAAGCAAGGCAACATCATGCTGGTTTCAGACGAGGGCACTGGGGGAGACAGTGGAAACCACCTCGCAGCAGCCAGCAGGCACTCAGTGTCTGCACCAACCAAGAGAAACCATGACCAACATCAGCCTTACCCAACCGCTATCACTCAAAAACCAAGTGGCCAGGCAGGTTTGGGTTTGCGGCACCAGTAAGAGACCCACCAGCTCCAAAGACGCTCCCGTTGGGCTGGAAAGGCATTGACTCCTCGCGGGGCCAAAGGGAGTTGCCCAAAGTTTTGAAGACGGCAGCTGAAGAAGCCCTGGCTGGTGGCCAAGGGAGCATCCTGCCCGCTCACGCACACACGGGAATATCATCTTGCGGCTCGTTTGCTCGTACAATCAGCGCACGCAAAGGTTCGTGTACACGCATGCACAAGCAATACACACGCGCGCTTGCTCAGAACCTCAGCTTCGTTTTACAAAATCGCTGGTGTAAATCCCTACACCTTTATATCACTCTTTCCACCGCACCGCTCCTTTTCCCTCTATACCCGCCATTCCCAACTGACCTCCAGCATCCCACCTGGAGCTCCATACCTCCAGCTCCACATCAGCATCTCCTCTTCCAGACGTGCAGCACCGCTCGCTTCTCCCAGCGGGAAACCAGCGCTCGGGAGCACCCAGCCAGCACCACGCACGGACCCCGGCTGCTCCGTCGCCGTGCGAAGTTACCTTTCGCCTTCAGAGCAACGAGGTCGTTTCCCAGCTAATGCTCTCCTAGCTTTAGATTATTTTTTTTTGTTGTTTACTTGGATTCCTGTCGAGCCAGCACCAGCTTGCTAAGATCCACCTTGAGTTCAAGAGCAAGTGCGCTCCTCGGTTACACAACCCAGCCGCAGCAGCTGCGGCATGTGCCTGACACACCGAATTACCATCTCTGCCCAAAAAGACAGGTCGGAGCCCTCAAAAGGCTGATGGAGAAGGGGGCCCTATTTGGGAAGGTAAACCTGGAGGGGAAACTGGCCGGAAAATGTTGGGGTTTTTTTTGCGTTAAGCCACGGGAACCGCCTGCAATCGGCAGTTTTGCTGCCTGTCCAAAGGGTGGCAAGAAAAGCAACTGGGGAACGGATGGATGGATGGAAGGACGGATGGATGCAAGGACGGACAGATGGATGGATGGACGGACCCCAACCCAGTAGTGAGCTTTGGGAACGGGTGGAAGCAAGGATCCGCTCAGACCTGGAGGGCCGGCACAGCCCCGGCCCACGCCTGCGGGGAGGATGCAGCAGAACCGGGATGGAGGGGACGGGGCGGGGGATGCTGCACCCAGCCGGTGCCCGCTGCCAGGGCGGGGGGCGCAGGGGCTGGGGCAGGCAGCTCCCCCCCGGGGTGTCCCCTCGAGAGAGAGAGAGAGAGGGGACAGCAGAGCACCCAAACACAAGCATATCCCCCCCAAAAACCCCACACCCCTGCTCCTCCGCAGCCAGGCAGCACCCCCTCCCACCCCCAACACACACACACACCCCCGTGCAGGCAGCCCCGCACTGCACCACATCCCCGCGCGGATCTTGCGCGGGCGGCGCCGCCGCCGCTTCCAACCCTCCCCGACCCCCAGCGCCCAGCAGCGCGCAGGGACGGCCCCGCGCCCCGCCACCCACTCACCGTCAGGAAGCCGCCGAGCGCGGCATCGTCCGCAGCGGCCCCCATGGTGGCGACCGGGGCCGGGGCCGGGGCCGGGGCCGAG